>PVJI01018002.1:0-34303 GCA_004026765.1 Micronycteris hirsuta
GCCATATGCAGGAGACTAGAGGTCTGCAGCAGGAGGCACGCGGTGCCGGCCACTCGCCATCAGCAACAGGCTGTGCGAAAAAAGGTGGTGTCTTAGAGGGAGTGACACCAGAAAAAGAATTCACATAGAAGAACTCTTCCAATTATTCCATGATATTGAGAGCATCAAGGATAAAACGTCAACCAATCCAAATTTAGAAAGATGCCCATTTGACAAGGCATAGAAAAGATACTTTCTTAATATGACAAAAAGAGGGAAAGCATTCTTACTACATTTTTTACAAAGAAACATAATATTAATACTTCAATTCTCAATGTTTCTAAATAAACAGTGGTTTTACTATTTTTGTTTCCCCCTACCTTAATAAACCACCATAAGAGAGTTTTTAATATTTTAACAAAAAATGTTAAACAGTTGTAATTTTTCTCATTTTTAAGATGGCTTTGTGCCCAGGCCTGGCGGCAGAGGTGTTTGGAGCATCCTCCGAAACACGAAAAAGGTTGCAGTTGAATCCCCTGTCGCCAGAACCCAAGGCAACCAATCTATGCTTCTCTCTCTGCCCCTTCCTTTCTCTCTAAAATTAAAAATAGACGGCGTCCTGCCCCCTCCCCGCCCACAGCCCTTCAGCAGGCAGCGTGGCGCTGACTTAGGGCCAGGGGCGTGCGTGACTGTCCTCTGCGGTGGGAAGGGTGTGCCTCCCGCAGCCGCACATCGAGGCTGCAGACCCGGACCCCAGTGCCTGCGGGCCATGGCTCACCCTTTCTGGTCCGCGTCACCACCGCCTGCTCTCTGCCGGAGCAGCGCCCCGCGACCCGAGATGAGTGCCAACAAGGACCAGGAGATGGAACTGGAATCATTGCAACGTTGTATGTATGAAGGAGACGAAAGTTTCCGGGAATGAAGTGATTTCATTTCAATATAGGATAGGTGAAAGTGGTGATTCCAAAGCCTTCTTAAAAGAGATTTCCTGGGCAGAAACATACCCCCAGGTAACTCCAATTATATCAACTAATGCTTTTTAAAACAACACGAGAGCCTCAGCAGTAAAGCAGAGCATATTAGCGAAGTTACAGGAAGCAGGAGTAGTCGGTCTCAGCACCGCGCTGACCTACACGTTGTTCCTATACGTCAAGGCCATAAAGAGCAGTTCATGGAGAACCAGCAACCCCTTACTTCTACGACATCCATAAACAATATCCCCTTAGTTGAAACTCCCAATATAGCCTCATCAAGGAAGAAAAAAGACAAAAGAGAACAACTTTCAAAGCCCAGAAATGTAGCCTGGCAGATAAAGCAGATCACAAAGGAAAACTTCCTTGAGGATGGAACTGGGTTGATGTGGTTAAGCATTTAAGCAAAACTGGCTCTAAAGATGAAGAATAGCGCTTGGAATTGCAACAAGGGAAGAGCATCCTTCAAAAAGGAAGTTGAGTTAAAAATCTTTTGTTACCCTTTTCTGGTATTGAGGTGGCTTTTTGTAAAACAATATTTTTGTATGTTTCTTAAAATATTTTAAGTTGAAAGTTAATGAAGGGGTTTGGTTGTATTATATTATTTTCACAAACTTGCCTTAATAAAAGGTGAACATGTTTAGTATACATTGGAAGCCTTTTGAGCTTTGTCAATGGACAAAATAGGGAGGATAATAAGTAATCAGTGTTAATTTATATGATCTTATTCTAGTGGATGTGATCATTATTTTTAAGGAAATATGTAGCCTTTTCAAAATTTCCTGCCCCCAGGGACTAGAATTTGAATGAACAATTATTCCACAGCATGGACCATATGAACAGGCTTTTCATCTTTAAAAAAGTGTTAATCTCTTCTTTCTCTTAATTACTGAGAAATAAATTGCTTCAGAGAAATTTAACTACTGGTATTTGAGCTTTACACATACTGTTCTTTGTAGTTTCTATTTTCAAGGGTGAAGGGCTTTTCTTAAATAAGTGAATATTTGTTTATGCTTTTGGTTTGGGTCACAGCGTTTGATCATGAAAGCTTCTCATGGCGCGTGGATTAGGGAGAATAGAAAAACAAATCTGCAAAGTACACTAGAAGACATCTGAACAGAAGTGTCGGTTCCTATTGAAAACATTTCTCTTCGCTGCATACACCAAGATGGTAGTAAAAGATGCCGGAATATTTAATTTTTTGTATTGTTGGAGACAATGGTTTTAATAAATTTCTATTTATCTGCAAAAAAATAAAATAAAAATAGGTGAGAATTTTTTTAAAAGTGAAAAAAATCACTCTGCATAGTCTCAGTTTGCACAATTATTTTTATGGTCCAGAACTACTGTGCAAAGCAGGGAAAACCTACACAAATAAAATACAAATATATATGTATATAGGTGTTTTTTAAAGTGAAAGTATATACAAGGAATTGTTAACAGTGGTTACTTCTGAGGAGTGGGGCTGAGACAGAGTGACAGCAAAGGGACATCTTATTTTCATTTTATACCCTTCTGAACTGTTTGACCTTTTCTCTTTGTGGAGGTATTACTTATTAATGTAAACTCTAATTAATAAAAAATATATAAAGACAAAGATAAGTTAATAAAACATTTGATCTGTGATTTTATCCCTCCCACCTCTCCCACCCCCGCTGAGGAGATAACTCAAAGCTTTCACTGAGAATTTCAAAAGAATTCATGACACCAAAAAGGTTAAAGTCCATTGCTATACGGGCACATCTATCCTATTCTCAAGCAGAAAGATTGCAAAATGTGCAGTTTCTTCACATGTGAATGCAATCTGAGTTACTAATTTCATTTGTCTGTGGGGAGAATTGGCCTGGGAACAAGTCCAGTTGATGGTGATGTTCAAGTGCAATTTGCAAACAGATGTCCTAAACAAAATGCTTCCGCAGTGTCTGGTGGCTGAGTGTGCGTCTGTTTAGATGGCTACAGGGTAGAAGCAAAGTGTGACCTTTTGCATAACCGTGAAAGTGTACCGCCTACCAAACAAATGCCAAATACATGGCAAGGAACATTTGGAGAAATAATGTTGAGGTTACTGATGTATTTACCCTACCAAGACCTAGATACTCACAGATTGAAGGATCCCACCAGGAGAAGGCTAAGGATTTAACCACCGATGCAGGATGGGCGACCAAGATTTGGTGAAAGTCCACGGAATGCAAAGATCCTGACAAATGCTTAAATCCACTTAAACAATAAGTTTCCATTCTCTGTCACACTCCCTGAGTCCTCCTGGAGAGAGAAGCAGCTCCATCAGAAAAGGTAAGCTTATTCTAACTAGAAAAGACTAGTGCAGATCTAGGGGCATAAATGACCAGGTAATCCTGAAGCATGCAGGATGTAAGCCATCAATCAGCATTTTACATGCATATCTTATTTAACAATTAAAACCATTCTATGATTGTTTTTTATCATGCCAATACTCTTAATTAGACATCTGAGGTTCAACTGAGTTCAAGAAGATTCACTAGCTTTCCCATTACCACAAAGAGGATAATTGGTAGAGCTAGGACTTGAACTCTTAATTCCTGAAGCTGGGCACACACTGACTGAGCTGCATGTTTTCCAAGTGCTTGGAAATGCCCTTGGGGACTCCTGGTCAGGATGGCAGCATAGGTAAACATGTCTCACCTCCTCGCACAAACACATCGAAATTACAGCTAAACTATAGAACAACCACAACTCAGAACCAGTAGAAATAGAGTTGAATGGAAGTCTGACAACTATAGGATTAAAGAAACCACTTCCATCCAGACTGGCAGAAGGTGTGGATACGCAGAATGGGCTGGTCCCATATTCATGTGTGGTGGATAAAAATTCAGGAGGGATATCTCGGGAGTGAGGAATCCCAGCCCCACACCAAGCCCTCCAGCCCAGGGTATCAGTGCCAGGAAGTGTCCCCATAATTCCCCATAACTTCTGGCTGAAAAAACAGCAGGGATTGAGTCAGTGGAAGAAACTTCTGGAATCCCAAGCAGTTCTTAAAGAACCCACACACGAACTTACTCAGACTCGCTCCCTCTGAGGTCCAGCACCAGAGTAGCAGCTTGAAAGGCACCAGTTGTATACAGGAAGGAACTGAAATTATCTGGCATCAAGGCAAGAGCTGGGGGACAGCTTTCTCCCAGACAGATAGGCTGGCAGAGCCACAGAGCAGGCAGGCAGGTGCCATAATTGATATTTCATCAACATGGCTAACATCGTTTGTTCCACCCTGGAGATCCCCTGAGGCTCTGTCCCACCCAATTTACAGCTGTTAACCGTAGCTTTTCCATGTTAATGGTTGGTCTTGGCTCCTGCTTCAAAACTTCCTAAATCCTTTCAAACAAGCAACAGCTAGCCTTAGTGAGCCCCAGGTCCCTTCTCTCTTGCTAAGTGATCCCAGGCATAGAACTAAGGGCAGCCAGCCTAGGTTCACACCTTGGCTTTGCCTGGGAATCTCCAAGCCCAGCACAAGTAGCAGCCATCTCAGACTGCTTTATAGTTCAGGCAGGGTGGCCCTGGGCAAAACACAGCTGGGGGCTGATCTTGACCTGCACCACACAGGAAACCCCAGGGCCAGTGTATTGCCTGGATAGCTACACACCATGTCAGAGCAGCACCACTCTGCCCCTGCACAGCTGATCCTCCATGGAGGGTAGAGTTTGGTGGTCAGTGGTCACAGCTTATCCTTGCAATTGACTGGCCTGGTTAAATCCCTCGCATTGACCTGCCAACAGCAACCGGGGCTCCACTACAAGAGGAAGGTGTACTCAGCCCACACGAAGGGCACATATCAAGTACTCAGCTTGGGTGATAGGGGAGGCTGTGCCACTGGACCCTTCAGGATACCTACTACATTAGGCCGTGATTCCAAGACAGGGTATAACAGTTTCAATAACAGCTCTACCTAATATGTAGAAACAAAAGGGGTGGGATGGGGAGGAAGGGCGGCTGCCAAGACGAGGAGACAAAGAAACATGGCCCAAGTGAAAGAACAGATCAAAACTCCAGAAAAAGAGCTAAATGAAATGGAGACAAGCAATTTATCAGATACAGAGTTCAAAACACTGCTTATAAGGATGCTCAAGGAACTTAGGACTTTGACAGCATAAAAAAGGTCCAATCACAAACAAAGGATGCACTAATTGAAATAAAGAACAATTTACAGGGAAACAACAGTAAAGTGAATAAAGCAGAGAATCAGATCAAAGATTTGGAACATAAGAAACCAAAAAAACAACCAACCAGAACAACAAGAAGAAAAGAGAATCCAAAAAAATGAGGATAGTATAAGCAGCCTCTGGAATAACTTCAAGAGGTCTGATATTCGTATTATAGGCATGCCAGAAGAAGAAGAGAAAGAGCAAGAAATTGGAAATCTATTTGAAAAAATAATGAAAGAAAACTTTCCTAATTTGGTGAAGGAAATAGACATGCAAGTCCAGGAAGCAGAGAGAGTCCATAACAAGATGGATGCAAACAAACTAAGCAAACAAGAAGAGAGACAGAATCATGGATACAGAGAGAGTTTTGATGGTTGCCAGATAGGGAGTTGTAGGGGAATGTAAAGAGGTGAGCGAATTAAGAAGTACAAATTGGTGGTTACAGAATAGCCCTGGGGATATAAAGTACAGCATAGGAAATGGCGTAGCCAAAGAATGTATACACATGACCCATGGATAGGAACAGTGGTGTGGGATTGCCTGAGGGAGTAGGGGTGCTGGGTAGAAGGGGGCAAAAGGGAGAAAATTCAGGACAACTGTAATAGCATACTCAATAAAATATAAATAAATAAAATTTTTTAAAAAAAGAAAATGCCTTTGCAATATACAGTGGGACATGTTTCAAGAAGTTAAGGTGATGCCTAAAACTGCAGATAGAACTGAACCCTGTATAAACTGTTTTTTCCCTGTACATGTATATGTCTAATAAAGTTTAATTTATAAATAGACCCAGTAAGAGATTAAGAACTATAACAATAGAACATTTATAACAATATAGTGTAATAAAACTTATGTGAATGTGATCATTCTCTCTCAACATATATTATTGTATTATCTTCACCTTTTTTCTTAAAGGAAGCACTTTATGACTTCTCTTTGGCATATCCTAATTACCAGCATCACTACCCTTGTGATCTGGCATCATTATTAAGTAAAATAAGGGTTACTTGAACATAAGCACTGAGATATCCCAACAGTCGATCTGTAACCTACGTGGCTACTAAGTGACTCATGGGCGGGGGGCGTATACAGTGTGTATAAACTGGACAAAGGGATGATTCACTCCCTGGTGAGATGGAGCCGGATGGTGAGATTTCATTAAGCTACTCAGAATCGTGCACAATATAAAATAGTATTTTTTTTCTGGAATTTTTCATTTAATTTTTTTGGACTGAGGTTGACCAGGATAACTGAAACCATGGAAAGCAAAACTGTGGGGAAGGGGTGAGTACTGTACATGTTTTCTGCATCTTCCTTTCACCAGAAATCTTGCTAACCCCAGATTATCTAAAATCTGCTCAGCCTTGTTCTACTGTCCTGAGCTTTGCTGATCTGTTCCTTGCCATTGTGGGCATTCAAACCTTTTGACCCTGTTTCTGTCCTGTAGTATTTCTCTCAGATAGCCTCTGGGGCTGGAGATCATCTTGCCTCAGCCAGTTTTACATTCCAGTCAGTTTGGAGGAAATGTACATGAGCCTTGGTGTTTCCCCTTAAAGGACAGCATGGTTCTGGTGTTCATGGACTTGGCAAGGGATTCCGTGTCTACGAATACAAAACATCTGACCACAGGTGTATAGATGAAAATGATGTCAAGTTTGGAAGAATGGATGTATATAGTCTGGCAAAGTTAAGCCCTATTTGGATAGCCAGAACTTCATTGCGCAAAATACAAGTTTCAGTTGAATTAAATCTTATAGGGTCTCAGTTAGTATTTAGAAAAGTAAAATTGTGTGCTTTGGGGGTATATTAAGTAGTGGTTAAAATGGGCAGTGGAAAATATTCCCTGCTTGGTATCAGACTCAGGGAACGCGGAGTCTTTCCTTCATTTAAAGTCATGGTAGGTCTGGGCGGCAATGTTCAGGATGCTGTTGGGTTCCTTCCTAAATAATAGAGTCATATCCGGGTCTTCTACAGAACTTTGCTTGTCAGAGAACTGAAAGTGACAATCTATCAACTGTCCACAAACAGAACATACTGAAAAGGATGATTCTTTAGGGTTGGAAACTGGAACTTGTATAGTCTTTGAGATAACACAGAGCTGAAAAATCATCAGAGTTCAAAATGTACAGGCTCAAAAGGCAAGGCCAAGTCTGATGGAAACTCCTTTGTTGATTAGAAAAGAGATTAAAAGTGAGACCACGAGATGGGAAGAAACCAAAGAGTCCATTAAAGAGCAAGGACTGCACGTTCTGTAGCCATGTTGTCGTACTAGTGGTGTGGTTCAGTGTGCCGGGAGCGATGTTCGTGTGTGCCCATGTGAGATCTCGTTTAATCCTCTCAACAATCCTGATTTTAGATGGGTGTGTTAAATGTGTACCCAAGGTCTCTAGTTAGTGGGTGTCAAATCCAGAACTCAAACCTAGGTCTGACTTTAGATAGCACACTTAATGTTATGATGCCTTGCCTTTAATAATGCCCATAGATGATCATCTGTTCAATGTGTTGTATTAGGTAGGGTAGCACTACTCCTGGGGGAGATAAATTCTAAATCTAAGTGGCTCAACAAAGCAGAAGTTTATTTCTTATTCATGTTGATCTACTTGGCAGTAAGGAGCTGGCAAAGGAGGCTGTGCCCTGCGTGGTCATTCAGGGTTCCAGGCGGACATAGGCTGTGCTGTCCTTGACACTGGCTTCCAAGGTCACTGTGGGTGCCAACATCCACAGGCAAATGGGCGACCATATGGTAAGTTTTTTGGAGCCAGGCATGGAAGTGCCACATCCGTTTTTGCCCATAATTTAGTGGTCTAGTTAAGTCATATGGCCATACTTACCTATAAAGGAGTCTGGGAAATATGAACTAATTGTGGGCTCAGGAGGAAAGGTAAAAGGATTTGGTGAAGGATTTGGTTACTATGCTTGTGTTCTTCTTTAGTTATCAGAATTTAAGTACAGCACAAAGAATAGAGTCAATGATATGTGAATGTGATAACTATATACATTGACAGGTGGTTACTAGACATTGTGGTGATCATGTCGTAAGGTATATAAACATCTATTTACTATGTCATACACCTGAAACTAATATAATATTGTACAACTGTGCTTTAATTTTTTTAAAGAATTTATGTATAATAAATATTGTTACCTGCTAAGTGCCAATTACCTTGCCAGGTCCTAGAATTTAAAGGTGAATGACTGGATCCATGTCCCCAAGTTAGCAGGGGAATAGGATACACACACATAAAGTGATGTTGATGGCATTCTTTCAGAGATAACTGTTCTGGGCATTTGGCTGTTAGACTGCATTTATGTACACAGGGATACTCCCTAGTTCAGAACTACTGATTTGGCTGTTTCTGAGTCCCTAGAATTATCTGCTGCAGGGTCTGAACTTAGATGCCAGTCTAGGGTAGATTTTTTTCTTCCTTAAAACGTTGATTAAAGGAACTCATCTGTAGGCTCTCTAACACAAAACACAAAAGCCACATTGTTCATCTCCCACAACTTCCTTTCACATTGTCAAGCTCTGATTTGGGATTGGAGTGTTAAATGTGTACTCAAGGATAAACATTCCACCTTGCCAGGCCTGAAGGATTGCTTCTTGGAAAAGCTCCACCTAACCTTTAGGCCAGCCACTGTGTGGGTGATATGATGAGCAAGATAGTCTCAGAAGGTCACTGGGGACAGGGATGCTGTCTACAGACTTAGGCAATTTTGTTAGAGGAGTTGACACCCCTCTCTCTTGGTACCCGTACAACGATTTTGTGCCATCTCTTAAAATAAGTATCTGAGAGAGAGAGAGAGAAACATCCGTTTGTTTTTCTGCTTATTCATGCATTCATTGGTTGATTCTTGTATGTGCTCTGACCCAGGATCGAACCCACAACCTTGGCATATCAGGACGATGCTCTGACCAACTGTGCTACCTGGCCAGGGCTTAAAAATAAGTATTTTCTATGTTTAAAGCTCATTTGGTATTAGGCCAACTTACTTTATCTATACCACTTAGGACCATAAATAAGCCAAGATGTTAAATGGCAATTTTAATAGAAACCATTTTTAAATATTATTAGCTTTTTATGAAAATGCACTTCAAAAGCTCATAGATGAGAATTGCTGATAAAAAGGCAAATATTTCAGCTGACGGTGTTTTAAGCTGATTGACTACAGGTTATTTTTTTTAATTGTTCAAGTATAGTTTTCTGCCTTTTCCCCCACTCCAGCTCAACACCCCAACCCTTCCCACCTCCCTCCCCTGTTTCCACCCCCCCTCCCAACTTGTTATTGTCCATGTGTCCTTTATAATTGTTCCTGCAAACCCTTCACCCTACAGGTTATTTCTTTGGGAGTATGAGTTGTGTGTTTTTATTCTATTCTCCTTATAATAGAACATACAGCACCATAAATAAAAAATAAAATAGAGATTTTCTAAAAATGAGGTCAAGTAGAAAAGCAAATGGAAAGTGGAGATGAAAAGGAAAACTGATGTGTCACTAACTGCTAAGTGGTTTTTGACAGGAATACACCAGATATACTCTTAGGGAATGTTAGTTTTCTAAAAGCATTTAATAATTTTGCATATTGCTTTTTGTGGTTATTTATAGAGTAATATAAGAACATACAGATGACCACTGAGCACTGCTGTGAGGTTTTTATCCTTAGGATTGTGTTTATGTTTACAGTTGGATGGTCGTAGGGACTGAGAAAAACACAGAGATAGACCTGAAATCTAAATGACAGGCTTCTACCAAATGAAGCCCAAATGTCCTTACAATACGTCGTACGAATGAAAGTTTCACAGTAATTTAAACAGAGGAAATCAGTGAGAGAACTCAGTCATCATACCACACACCATAATAATAGGTGGGGCTCAAGAACACTGTGAGTGGTGATCAGTTTTGACATTATTGCTTTATCTGTCATGTTCACTAACGCCAGTAAAATGAATTGCACTAGTTTACGGTAACCAAACAGAGGTCTGGCTGCTGTGGCATCAAAAGCCAATCCTCAAGAGTAAGGTGATGACGTAAAGAAATGTGGTTTTATTCAGGTGCTGGCAGCCTAGCAGATGCGGGACTCCCATCTTAAAGGCCATCTTAACATCTTGGTGCAGGCAGGGGATTTTATAAGGAGAGAGAGGGACCAGGAGAACAAAGAGATCAGGGGAGCGGCTATGGATGTGCTGGCAGTGTCTGTGGTGGTCACGATATGGATCTTTAATGTCAGCACCCTGGAACTGGTCAGTGCCAGCCAAATTCCTGCAGTTGGACAATCTGCATCACCTGTTGTCATGGTCAAGGCCAGTTCTTGTATAAGCAGGAACTGGAACTGCTGGTGCGTGCAATGTGCTTACAAAGAAACTGTCAGTATATGAGTTCTTTCTATCAGTTTGTTAGTACATCTTAATCTTACTCCATTTCATGGTAAGTCAGAGTAGTATAAAGTTTTGATTCCCTCTTACATAACCATTTTGTTTGCATTAAATTTTGTTTACTTGTTTTGGTTCTTATCATTGTAAGAGGGCTATGAACGAGGAATTTATAACTCTTTTTGGCTCATACACAATCTAAGAAAAAACTGAAGCATTTATGAGAATTATACCCCAAATGATGACTACTGCTGTGCCACAAAAGTCTGCATTGACCTTCCTGGTGGCCAAACTAAAAGAAAGGGAAACTTGATTAGCTAATGATTCATGTTATCCCTAAAATAAAAAATGCCACATTTTCTCGTGAGAAGCAGCTTTGCAGCCAGTTGAACATGAGCAAAATTTTCCCAAGGAGAACCTAGAAAGTTAATACTCAGCAATGGAAGGTTAATATTTATAGCAACATCCCAGATAACTGAAACAGCCAGTTTAACACTGCTATTTCTATAGCATCTTTCCATGCAAGACAAAGAATACATGCCAATTAAAATAACTTTGTGGTGGACAACTAATTCAAACAAAATTATAACTGATTCATGTGAAATTCTTATGGAATTTTTGAATCATAATTTCAATACAGTCATAAATTCCTATATAAAATTGAAATCTTACTGTCTTATTTTTATAATTAATTTTTACATTTTGGCCCACAACTGTAACTAAGAAAATAAGGTTACCTTTTCTCCCTATCTTTGTGCTAAGAGAAAAAGCAACCTCTTCTCTGTCATTTTATCTTCCTCTTAATACCTGAAAAAATAGATATTTAACACTGCCGAACTTAGTCCTTCAAATGAAAATGCATGGAGTTTTCAGAAAAGTATTCCTGTTTTTATGTGTACTGTCAAAAAAGAGACAGAAAGTCATTGGTTGTAGTGGCATTTGGGGATGGAGGAACCCCCTACCAGTCATGCCTGAAATTAAAACCAGCCCAAAACAAGCATACTCTTGCGTAGACTTCCAGATTTGTTTTTCCCATGGCCAATATTTTTTTCTTTTACTATCTTTGTGTTTTATTACTGTTTCAATTTTTCTATATCTATAGCTCATGGCTTATTATTTCTTCCTCTCTTATTTTAACTTATGGTTAGTAATTCCCCAACCAAATGACTGTTTGCAGCTAGAAGTATAATTAATTCTGTTCAAATTACTAGACTCTTCAGGGTTTCTCCTAATGATCTTTGTTTATGACATCATGCCGTGATAATAATTCTCATTGTGTATGCCCCATGGTGATCCCATTACACAAGTAAGCACGTTCACTGGTGATAAATGACTGAGGAGACTCGGTGTAACCCTGACAAGGGCAAATTGAGCCATACATATATTGGTAGATAAATTGATATTCATATTTTAGTTTGGAGATAATTTGTAAGGATACTTTTGATAACATACCCAATATATGGTACTAATATCTACACTCCTGTCTAAGCCAAAATTTGCACACATCATCCTGACGTCCCCATCTCTGTCACATAAGCCATTGATCAAGCCATACTGAACCTAAGCCCCTAAATAACTGTATCTTTGCTTCTCTCTCTTTCCTGCTATTATCCTCCTTCAGGCCCCCGTCATCTCTCATCCATGTTATTTCAACGGCCTTCTAACTCTTCTCCGTCATTTTCCCTTCAGTCCAGCACCTCACGGAGGAGCCATCCTTCTCAGCGCACATACGATTGTGTCCCTCCTGTGCTTAAAAACTCCAGTGGCACTCCTTGTCCTCAAACTCCTTATTTGTTTTTAAGGTTCTTCGTAACAGAAATCCCACTTGCCTCTGGGCCTTTTCTTATCCCATTGCCCATCCTTCCTTCTCCCTGCTCTACTCCAGCCTCCCCGGTTCTGCTCCGGTCACACAGAATTTCTTTCTGTTCCTTGAACCTGCCACACGGTCTCTCACTTCTGACTTTCACACTTTGTTTATTCTACTCAGACACTCTTCTCTCCATCTTTTCCTACAGGTTTCAACTAGAGTGTCTTGTCTCAAAGTAGGCTCAACCCCATACCCAGCAATGCATTAGATGCCTTCCTATGGGTGCTCAGAGCATCCTACACTTAACGCCACATGGCACATACCACACCATGTTGTCAGTTTATTTGTCAGTGATGGCCTTCAAATACGGGCTGCTTGAAGAAAGGGCAAAGGTCTCAAGAAGAAAATTCTTTCTGACATACATATATATGCACACACACGTATGTATACATATACACACACATATATGTATAGTATATATAATCATATATATCATATATGTGTGTGTGTGTGAGATAGATTCTGAGGATGTGGTAACTAATTACACATGCCATTGTGGTTATAAAAGAAGGGCAGCATGGTACAGGGGAAAGGACAGACCAGGGCTTGGTCCTGCCCCTGCCTCCTGACCAGATACAAGAACTGGGACAAATTATTTAATCTTCCCAAGCCTTAGTTTCCTCATTTGTAAATGGGATAAGACTGTCTACTTTCAGGGTTGTTGTAAGAGGTTCAATGAAACGATACATATAAAAGAGCTTAGTGTAATGCCTGAAACATATTAGACTACTTATAATAGGTGGTTATTATTGAAATATCTGTATTATCTGATCAGCACTACCACCACCCACCAGCTTCCCCCCCCAAACATGAGATATATAGAAATGGGAACAGAAGACAAAGGAATCTAAGAGCTTGAACAGCCATCTCAGAGTCCAGAGGATGGTAGTGGGTATGGGCTGGGAAAAGGGGTGGGTAAGGAGCCTCTTTCAGCGAGAGGGAGATCTGCTGACCTGTTCTTTACACGGAACCACTCTGTAGTCTGAGCTCAGGGTGCAAGGGGAAGGAGGCATTGCTTTTCAGGACCCAACACAATGCTCAGGACCTTAAGGCATCTTCAGTTTAGGTGGTAAGGATGTCGAGAGTGGTGACAAGGGCACTTCGCCGTATACACAAGTCACCTAGAGATAGTGTTAAAATGCAGATTCTGATTCAGTAGATTGAGGTAGAGCTTGAAGCACTGCATTTCCAAGAAACTCCCAGGCAATGTTAATGCTACTGATCCAGGGAATACACTTTGAGTAGCAAGGATGTAGAAAATAACCACTTACGCATATGCTAGCTCTTACTGATATGACGACATGGAAAAACTATTAGTCTCTTAACACCTGGCAGGAGAACTCCTTTGGGAAAGAATATTCTGTGTGTTTGGAAGAAATAATCTGATAAATTACTGTGCTTGGGGTGAGGGGTGACTCACCAAAGCACCAGTTGAAGTAATAATTGATGATCTAAAGCTGCCTTTTCAGGAAGCGGGGTCCCATTGACTTCAAGGTCTTTTGTCTGTGCCCCAGGATGAGTGGTGCATCTGGGTTTGAGGGTAGAACATAATTGCTCTGCATAGGAGGTGAGGGGAGTCAGAGGAAGAGGCCAAATGGGGAAACTGGAGAAATAGGGACCCTCATTGGAGAAATGTCTGTGTAGATAGATAGAAGTTGTTTGTTTGACAATACCCTTAGTTTTCTTGATCTCTTCCAAGGAATCCTTTGGACTGCTCACCAACGCTTTTGTGCATGTGATTTCCGTCTTTCTTTGCAGGGGGAGACAGCTTGAAAAGCTGAATGAGGGGACAGCTTACAGCAGGGTTGGACTAGCCGCAAAGGTTTTCTTCAGCAGCTGCTGGGTGGTAGGTAGGCAGGATCAAGGGTGGGACACATCCCATTTTCTATTTTTGAGTAATATGACTCTATGCTACCAAAATCAGTAATTAAAGCAAAGAGCAATAATGGGTTGGCAAAAACACAGAGGCAACAATGACTAGGGAGACAAGAGAATAGAATGTTTGGGAAAAGTTAACAGTGCCTGGAGCATTTACCTAGAAAAGAGCAAAGTCATTTTCAGGCTTGCTTTATTTTATAACCTCACAAGACCAGAACTCAAAGAATTGGTGCTAGTTTTAAAACATAGAATTTTAATCTGGGGTCCAGGAAAGGGCCTGGCAAGGTGGTAGCTTTTGTGTGTGTGTGTGTGTGTGTGTTTTTTTTAAGATTTTATTTATTTATTTTTAGACAGAAGGGAAGGGAGGGAGAAAGAGAGAGAGAGAAACATCAATGTGTGGTTGCTTCTCATGTGGCCCCACTGGGGACCTGGCCTGCAACCCAGGCATGTGCCCTAACCCGGAATTGAACCGACAACCCTTTAGTTCGCAGCCCACGCTCAGTCCACTGAGCTACACCAGCCAGGGCTGGCGAGGTGGTAGCTTTGAATCTCCTAAAATTATGTGCAAAATTATATGTATGTGCGTACACATATGTTTCTGAGGAGAGGCTGCCAGACTTTCACTGAATTGAATATCAAATGGTCATATGAAAATGGTTCAGAATCACTGACTTTAAAATTAAAGCAAGGCTGCAGAAAATAACCCTTTATGCTAGCTTTTGCTGATGTAATGACAAAACAAGAAATTGGTCTTTGATACCCCTAAGAAAAAAAGGAAAAAGTAGGAAAAAGGAAAAAGTAGGAATCTTGTCAATAAGAAATTGAAATAAGCAGTGCAGTGTTACACTATTATTGTTCATTTAAAAAACAGTGAAATCCAGTCACGGTATGATGAATTTATAATATCTGTTTAGAAAAGTAAAAATGACTGCCCTTGATATTATTCAATAGGAAATGGTGGCCAATTATTCTCTATCTCCACAGTGAACAAAAACAATAATAAAACATGGCATCAAGCTGTAAAGGCACAAGTTCAAGTTAGATCAGTAGTTCTATCCCCCAGGGAATATTTGGCACTATCTGGAGATGTTTTCAGTTGTCTTGACAAGGGCCAGGGTGCTACTGGCATCTAGTGGGTAGAGGCCTGGGAAACTGCTAAACATCCTGCAATGCACAACAAAGAATTATCCAGTCCAAAATGTCAATAGTACTGAGGTGGAGAAACCTTGAATTACTCAATGAAAACTTTGTCACTATGAAGAATACCAATTGAAATAGTTATCTTAGGGATTATAAAATTTCTTTCCAAGAGGTTTTTAATAATTAAAACCCTCATCCCTACCTGGCAAAGTACCATCATTTTCTACAGAGGTGAAGGTGCAGTCTGTGGGGATGAAGAGGACATGAGAAAGGACATTAGAGGCATTTAATAAGTATTTGCAGATGAATAAATATGGCTATGGATCTTTCTATTACAAATGGCCTGCCACTAATTTAACTGCCTCTAGGGTTAAATGCCTTTCTCAGTAGGAAGGATAATCATATTTTACCAAACTGAAATTGTAGAAGGAGCATATTCTCATTCCATTGAGATTTTGTTTACTGGCAGTTGTCATCAGTTTGGCTCAAATAAAGTCATACTAATTCTCTCTTGAAAAAAAAATTGATATTGTAGGGAAATTTAGATAGGAAAGTAATCACCTGGTCTGGAATTCAGCCAGACCAGTGTCGGCAGCCTGCTGGAAAATAGCAGCAATCCTTAATAATGTATCCTCCATATAAGCCTCTCCAAGACCCAGTTTGGAGTGGGCTCAGACCCTTTTGGGAGGAGGTGTGTCACCCTCCTGGACACCAGTACTTATGTGAGTCATGGGCTGTGTGGGGAGTCTTTTCCTTTAGCTAGAACATTAGAGCTGGGCTTGGGTGGCAGACATTGCCATGTATCTCTGGCTGTCTTTTGGAGGCATAAGAAAGAAAGTGGTTTGAAATCTCTGTAACAGTCATTCACACTGAAATGTTGGAATAAGTGAGAAGGGGGGAAACAGAAAATCATGTCAGTACCTACCAAATTAATCATTATAAACACACAATTCACCTTGTTTTGGAAGTTGTATAAAGAATCACGAGTCAGTGAATACAATTACATTCTACTTGTAAAATATGGCCTTTTAAGGGAAAAGATGTGATTGGAGTTTAATAAGCGGAATTACTAGGATCTAAATTCATAGGCATAATTTGTAAACTTATGAACATGGTCTGCATAAAACCCCCAACATTAACCTTTAGGAGGTTGGAGACATGCAGTAGATGCCCATCTTATTCTTAATGAATAATTAGCATTTTATACTGTTATAGACAGTCTAACAGTCGTGGTTCTGAATTTTTAAATTAGCAATTAGTCATCTACTGGATGTTCAGTGCAAGAATAGTACTCAGCAGTGTGTTTTCCCAACCCAGACTGATTAAGCACTAATTATAGTGCTAGCTAGTGCAGCTATGCTCCCCAAGCTTAAAAATATTCATAATAGTTAGACATGGCTATATTTGGCAGTGTTTTGCTATTGCTGTATTACAGGAAGAGTTATATGAGTTATAATCTTTTCTTATTAGTGGTGAAAGGAAAAGGAGTGTGCTTGCATTAGTCTGTACTCTGTAAAAACAAATGTCTATCCAGATGTGCACAATCAGGTTTTCTTCAGGAAAATCTAATGAAGTGTGCTACCTTTTCTGAAAAAAATTGGTGTGAGATACAAAGCTAACCTTTTGAATTGATGTGAATTATTTTTCAGATATATTTCATTTGAGTTAAAGGTAAGTATTCTTCCTTCTACCCACTCAGTGATACATATCACTAAATTAAAGCTTGAAGGTTATGGTTTCCCTCTGCTTGTTCAAAAACTGTGACCATAAAGAATTCTTTCATATTTGAAGCACAGATCACAAAGCCTAAGTCTGTGTTCCCTGATAGATATAAGGCTCAGAACATCCCCAGATAATTGTTTTTAGTTTTTGAGTGAGGGGCTCTGAAATAATGATAATAATAAAAAATTAACTGAAAATAGCTCTCCTTAAAGAAAGATATAAGAGGTCTAAACCTCATCTCAAATGGTTCTGTGCTTTATGCATTCCCTGAGAAGAATCCTGAGTTGGCAGGGAGAACAGGTAGGGGCAGTCACAATAAGTTCAGAAATAAATTCAGTCAAAAAATAAATGCAGATCCAACATGGTGGAGGAGTAAGTGGAAGCTACACTAATCTCCTCCCAGGACCAATCTGGAATTACAACTAAATTATAGAGAAGTCATCCAGAATAACCAACTAAACACTAGCTGGAGAGAAGCCTTATAACCATAGACAGACAGAAGAAACCACTTCAATAAACCATGACTGGTAGGGAGTTACAAAGGAGACATGAGAGGGCTGGCTGGGCTCCCACAGGTAGCAGCTGAAGTACCAGAGGGATATTTCAGCAGCCAGGGGATCTTCCTGAGAACTGTGGGGCCTAAATTCCAAGCCGGGCTCCCCAGCCTATAGCACCAGACCCGGAAAGGAACCCAGTAACATCCAATGTTATGTGAAAAGCAGCAGGGTATCTGTCTGCCAGGGACAGACAGCTGGAGATGCAGAGAGCCTCTTAAAGGGCCAAAGCACAAAATTTTGTTTATATCCACTTACCCTGGCCACCGGAAAAGGGAGGGCAGAGTGGACTAGAGATGCTTGAGGAGAGTTTGGGATCAGTGGCTCTGGGGAGAAAACACAGCTTCCAGGATCCCTGTGCTGAGTAAGTCATATCCCATACCGCAGGAGCCATTATTCTCAGGCAGAGCAATCCTCTCTGAATGGCATCAACCTGAGGGGAAGCAATGCCCCTGCCTGCAGGAATTATTCTGCCCCACACTGCTTAACACATTTCCTACCACATAGAAATCTCTAAGACATACGCCAGGGACCGCACGATATTGGGCAAACTGCACATTAATTAAATCATCCCGTGATGCAGTCCTTAACAGACAGCGCGGGAAGCATGAGAAAACTCATGAGCGGTATGAAAAGTGTTAAGCTAGGTGCCAATTACAGTTTGATTATATTAATTAATCAGCTTAACACTTGATTAGTTTAACAACTGAGGGGGAAAATACAAAACAGCCAAAATGGGAAGATAAAAACAAAGACAAAAACATACCACAAATGAAATAACAGGTGAATTTTCCAGAAGAACTAGATGAAATGGAAGCAAGCAACTTATCAGATAGAGAGTTTAGAGTAATGACCATAAGGAAACTCAACAGCATGAAAAAAGACATGGAAACCATAAAAAAGGACCAGTCAGGAATAAAGAATGCAGTATCTGAAATAAATAGTACACTGGAAGGAATAAACAGCAGTTTAGATGAAGCAGAGGATGGAATCAGTGTTTTGGAAGACAAGGTAGAAATAAAAACACTCAGGCAGAGCAGCAAAAGAGAATTTTAAAAAATGAGGTGAGCTTAAGAAACATTTTGAACAGCGTGAAGCATAACAACATCTGCATAATGGGAATACCAGAAGGAGAAGAGAGTGAGCAAGGGATTGAGAAATTATTTGAAGAAATAAAGATGGAAAAATCTCCTAATCTGGTGAAGTAAAAAGTCACACAAGTCCAAGAAGCTCAGAGAGTCCCAAACAAGTTAGGCCCAAAGAGGCCTACACCGAGACACATCATAATTAAAATGACAAAGCTCAAAAAACAAGGAGAGAACACTACAAGCCACAAGAGAAAAGCAAGGAGTTACCTACGAGGAAGCACCAATTAGACTGGCATCTGGTTACTCAACAGAAATGCTTCAAGCCAGAAGGGAGTGGTGTGAAATATTCAAGGAGATGACAAACAAGGACCTACAAACTAGACTACTTTGCCCAGCAAGGCTATCATTTAAAATTGAAGGAGAAATAAGGAGCTTCTCAGACTAGAAAAAGTTAAAGGAGTTTGTTAACACCAAACCAGTACTGCAACAAATTTTTAAAGGGTTGTTTTAGAAGAAGAAAAAGAGACTTCTGGTCAAGATGGGGGCACAGGCAGACATGACTCATTTCTTTGCACAACCACATTAAAATTGCAACTAAAACATAGGACAACCATCACTCAGGAACATCAGAAGTTGAGCTGAATGGAAGTCTAACAACTAAGAAATCAAGTTGAATGGAAGTCTGACAACTACGGAATTAAAGAAACCACATCCAACCAGACTGGTAGGAGGAGCACAGATGTGGAATGGGCTGGTTCCACGCCCACATGGATGAAAATTCAAGATGGATATCACTTTCTCACTCTCTTTTCAATCCCTTTCTAACTCTCTTCTCCTTCTGGTATTCCCACAATGCAGATGTTATGCTTCATGCTGTCCAAAAGAGTGAGGTGTCCCAGACCCATACCAGGCCCCTGAGCCCAGAATTCCAGTGCCAGGAAGATAAGTTCCCATAACTTCTGGCTGCAAAACCCAGCAGGGATTGAGTCGGGAAGAAACTGCAGGAGCCCCAAGCAGTTCCTCTTAAAAAAATCCACACATGGACTCACCTACTTAGCTCCGAGGTAGTAGCTGGTGCTACCAAGGTAGTAGCTTGAAAGTACCACACCAGTGGTATACAGGGAGACACTGAAGTGCTGGGCATCAAGGCAAGCAGAGGCCATTGTCCCTTTGCTAAACTCTTCCCCCACAGAGCTGGTGCCATATCTGAGACTCCAACAACCTGGCTAACACTGTTTGACCCACCTTGGAGATCCCTAGAGGCTCTTCCCCACCCACTTACTGGCCCATCCAAGCTGCTTTTCTGTAAGAATTGCTGGTCTTGACTCCTAAATCCTATCAAACAAGCAACAACTGGCTTCAGTGAGCCCTAGCAGCAGCCAGATTAGATTCACAGCTTGGCTTCATCTGCAAATCTCTAAGCCCAGCACAAGTAGCAGCCACCTCAGAATCTTTATAGCTCAGACAGGGTGCCCTTGGCAAAACACAGGTGGGGGCTGACCTTGGCCTGTACCACCCAGGGATCCCCAGGGCCAGCACACCCTGTGGACAGCTACAGACCATGTCAGAGCACCACCACCCTGCCCCTGCACAGCTGATCATCCACAGATGGTGGAGGTCACAGCCAGTCCTTGCAGCTAACTGGCCTGGGTAAAATCCTCCCATTGACCTGCCAACAGCATCCAAGGCTCAAATACAGGAGGAGGGTATACTCAGCCCACACAAAGGGCACACCTGAAGTACACACAGCATGAGTGATAGGGGAGTCTATGCCACTGGACACTACAGGATACCTACTACATTAGGCCATACTACCAAGACACGGAGTTAAAGCAGCTCTACCTAAGACAGAAACAAACACAGGGAGGCTGCCAAAACAAGGAGACAAGAAAACAGGGCCCAAATGAAGGAACAGATCAAAACTCCAGGAAAACAATTAAACACAATGGAGATAAGCAATCTATCAGATGCAGAGTTCAAAACACTGTTTATAAAGATGCTCAAGGAACTTAGTGAGGACCTCAGCAGCATAAATAAGACCCAGTCAGAAACAAAGGATATACTAATTGAAATAAAGAACAATTTATAGGGAAATGGCAGTAAGCTGTATAAAGCTAAGAACCAAATCTAAGATTTGGAACACGAGGAGGAAAAACAACCATGCAGAACAATGGGAAGAAAATAGAATCCAAAAAATGAGGATAGTATAAACAGCCTCTGGGACAACATCAAGCGTTCCAACTTTTGCATCATAGGGGTGCTGGAAGGGGAAGAGAAAGAACAAGAAATTGGAAATCTATTTAAAAAAATAATGAGGGGGAGGGGGAGAACGGGTGAAGAGGTGAGGGGATTAATAAGTACAAATAGGTAATTACAGAATATCTATGGGGATGTAAGTACAGTATAGGAAAAAGAGTAGCCAAGGAACCTACACACATGACCCCAGGACATGAACAGGGTGGGGGAATTGCCTGTGGGAGTAAGGGATGCTGGGTGGAGGGGAGCAATGGGGGAAAAGTCAGGACAACTGTAATAGCATAATAAATAAATATAATTTAAAAAAAGAAAAAGAAGTAAAAAAGGAAAACAGTCTAACAATAAAATGGCACTACATATGTATTTATTAATAATCATCTTAAATGTAAATAGCTTAAATACTCCAACCAAAAGACAGAGGGTAGCTGAATGGATAAGAAAACAGGACCCATATATATGCTGCCTCCAAGATACCCATTTCAGATCCAAAGATACACACAGACTAAAAGTAAAGGGATGGAAAAAGGTATTTTATGCAAATGAAAAAGAAAAAAAAAGCTGTGGTAGCAGTACTTATATCCAATAAAATAGACTTTAAAACCAAAGCTATAGTAAGAGACAAAGGAGGACATTACATAATGATAAAGGGAATAATCCAGCAAGAGGATATAACCCTAGTAAACCTTTATGCACTCAACATAAGAACGCCTAAATATGTAAAGCAAATCATGATGAACATAAAGGGAAGATCAACAGAAATATAGTCATAGTTGGGAATTTTAACACCCCATTGATTTCAATGAATAGATCTTCCAGGCAGAAAATCAACAAGGATACAATTATCTTAAATGACACACTAGATCAAATGGATTTAATTGATATCTTTAGAGCATTTCACCCCAGAGCAGCAGAATATACATACTTTTCAGGTACACATGGAATATTTTCTAGGATAGACCACATGTGAGGACACAAAACAAGTCTCAATAAATTTAAAAAGATTGAAATCATATCAAGCATCTTGTCTCACCACAATGCTATGAAACTAGAAATCAGTCACAAGAAGAACACTGAAAAACACACAAAGTCATAGAAGCTAAATAACATGTTATTAAACAATGAATGGGTTAACAGTGAGATCAAGGAGGAAATCAAAAGATACCCTGAAACAAATGAAAGTGAGGAAAACAATGATCCAAAATCTGTGGCACACAGGGAAAGCAGTCCTAAGAGAGAAATTCATAGCATTACAGACCTATCTCAAAAAATAAGAAAAAGGGAGACTTCTGGACAAGATGGAGGCATAGGTAGACACACTGTGCCTCCTCACACAACCAAAAGAGGAAAAACAGCAATTTAAAAAACAAAAACAGCCAGAACTGACAGAATATCGAACTGAGTGGAAGTCCAACAACCAAGGAGTTAAAGAAGACACGTTCATCTATACCAGTAAGTGGGGCGGAGCCAGTCTAAGAGTGCGAGGCAAGATGGTGATTTGTGGAGCGGTACCAGCAATGCTGCAGCTGCCCCAAGAGACCTGTGGTGGGCGCACTCAGCAAAACCCACGGCTGGCCCACCCAGACCCAGTGGGGCTGAGACTGGTGGACCCAGTGGTCCCTCATTCGCATGCAGATAAACCGGGAGAAAAAGCTGGGGAGCAGAGCAGACTGAGAAACCCACCATCGTGGAGAAATAAAGCCTCAAACCACTGACTGAAAACACCTGTAGGGGTTGAGGCAGCAGTGGAAGGAACTCCCAGCCTCACAGAAGAGTTCACTGGAGAGACCCATAGGGACCTGGAACTACGCAAGCTCTCCCACCCACCCCAGAGCCAGCACAGAAGGGCCCAACTTGCTTGTGGGTAGCAGGGGAAGTGCGAAGAGCAGAGCTAGTGCCATTGTTTTCTCAGGCCCCACCCCCACAGACAGCGTCACAACACAACCATGTGGGTTGCCCTGCCCTGGTGAACACATAAGGCTCCACCCCTTAAAGTAACAGGCACACTGAGGAAAAAAAAAATGGCCCAAATGAAAGAACAGATCAAAGCTCCAGAAAAAATATAACTAAGTGATGAAGAGATAGCCAACCTATCAGATGCACAGTTCAAAACACTGATAATCAAGAAGCTCACAGGATTGGTTGAAATTTGGTCACAATTAGATGAACAAATGAAGGATACGCTAAAGGAAATGAGGGGAAATGTGCAGGGAACCAATAAGGATGAGAAGGAAACTGGGACTCAAATCAACAGTGTGGACCACAAGGAAGAAAATAACATTCAACCAGAAAAGAATGAAGAAACAAGAATTCAAAAAAATGAGGACAGGCTCAGGAACCTCCCAGACATCTTTTAACATCCCAACATCCAAGTCATAGGGGTGCCAGAAGGAGAAGAGGAAGACCAAGTGATTGAAAACTTATTTGAACAAATAATGAAAGAGAACTTCCCCAATCTGGCAAAGGAAATAGACTTCCAGGAAGTCCAGGAAGCTCAGAGAGTCCCAAAGAAGTTGGACCCAAAGAGGAACACACCAAGACACATCATAATTACATTACCCAAGATTAAAAATAAGGAGAGAATCTTAGAAGCAGCAAGAGAAAAGGAAACAGTTACTTACAAAGGAATTCCCATAAGACTGTCAGCTGATTTCTCAAAAGAGACCTTTCAGGCAAGAAGGGGCTGGAAAGAAGTTTATCAAGTCATGAAAGGCAAAGGCAAGGACCTACATCGAAGAATACTCTATCCAGCAAAACTTTCATTTAGAATGGAAGGGCAGATAAAGTGCTTCTCAGATAAGGTCAAGTTCAAGGAGTTCATCATCACCCAGAGCTTTATTATATGAAATGTTAAAGGGATTTATATAAGGCACGGAGGGATATCAACAGGAGAGTGAGAGGGGAGAGAGGAGGAAAAAGTAGAGAGAATAAGTAGCATAAGCAGTAGGTAGAAAACAGACAGGGGGAGGTTAAGAATAGTATAGGAAATGCAGAAGCCAAAGAACTTATGTGTATGACCCATGGAAAAAAACGAAAGGGCAGGGAATGGGTGTGTGTGTGGGGGGGGGGGCAGAGGGGAATAAAGGGAGGGGAATGGGACAACTGTAAGAGCATAATCAATAAAATATATTTAAAAAAAACAAGAAAAAGCTCAAAAAAATCTATCTAACTTCACACTTAAAGGTAGTTAAAAAGGAAAAACAAAGACTGAAGTGAGTAGAAGGAAGTAAACAATAAAGATCAGAGCAGAAATAGATGAAATAGAGTCTAAAAAAACTATACAGAAGATCAATGAATCTAAGAACTGGTTCTTTGAAAAAATAAACAAGATTGACAAGCTTTAACCAGACTCATCAAGAACAAAAAAGAGAAAGGGCCCAAATAAATAAATTCGTAAATGAAAGAGGAAAAATAAATAACACCAAAGAAATACAAAGGATTGTAAGAAAATATTATGAACAATTATATGTCAATAAACTGGACAACCTAGATGAAATGGATAAATTCCTAGAAATATACAATCTTCCAAAAATAAATCAGGAAGAATCAGGGAATCTGAATATTCAGATTACACCTAATAAATTTGAAGCAGTGCCAAAAAACTCCAAATAAACAAAAGCCCTGGACCAGATGGCTTCACAGGTGAATTTTACCAAACATTCCAAGAAGAACACACCTCTCCTTCTCACACTATTTCATAAAATTCAAGGAGAGAAGGCTTCCAAATTCATTTTATGAGGCCAGCATTATCCTAATTCCAAAACCAGATAAAGACATTAAAAGAAAGAAAATTATAGGCCAATATCCTGATAAACATAGATGCTAAAATCTACAACAAAATATTAGGAAACCAAATACAGCAATGCATCGAAAAGATCATATACCATAGTCAAGAGGGATTTATTCAGGGAATATAAGTTTGGTACGACATTCACAAATCAATAAATGTGATTCACCACATAAACAAAATGAAAGATAAAAACCACATGATTGTATCAATTGATGCAGAAAAAGCTGTTGATAAAGTTCAGTACCATTTATGATCAAAACTCTCAGCAAAGTGGGAATAGAGGGAACATACCTAAAGATAATAAAGGCCATATATCACAAACCCACTGCCAATATCATACTGAATGGGCAAAAACTACAAGTGTTCCTCTTAAGATCGGAAACAATGCAGGAATGTCCACTTTCACCTGTCTTATTCATCATAGTACTGGAAGTCCTAGCCACAGCAATCCGACAGCAGGAAGAAATAAAAAGCATCTATATTGGAAAGGAAGAAGTCAAACTGTCCTTGTCTGCAGATGACATGATATTGTACATAGAGAGCCCCAACAATTCCAGCAAGAAACTACTATATCTGATAAATGAATTCAGCAAAGTAGCAGGATACAAAATTAATATCTGGAGATCAGTTGCATTTGTATATGCCAATAATGAACTAACAGAAAGGGAAATTGAGAAAACAATCCCACTCACAATTGCTTCAAAATTAATAAAAATACCTAGGAATAAATCTAACCAAGGATGTGAAAGGTCTGTATTTGCAAAATTATAAGACACCAAAGGAAGAAATTGAAGAAGATACAAATAAGTGGAAGCACATACCATGTTCATGGATAGGAGAATTAATATCATTAATATATCCATATTACCCAAAGTAATCTATAGATTTAATGCAATTTCTACCAAGGTTTCAAAGACGTATTTCACAGAACTAGAACAAATATTTCAAAAGTTTATATGGAACCACAAAAGGCCCTGAATAGCAACAACAATCCTGAGAAAGAAGAACAGAGTTGGAGGAATCATGCTACCTAATATCAAACTATACTACAAAGCCATAGTTATCAAAAGAGCCTGGTACTGTCATAAAAACAGACACAATAGAAAAGAATAGAGAGCCCAGAAGTAAACCCACACCTTTGTAGTCAATTAGTATTCAACAAAGGAAGCAAGTACATAAAATGGGCTAAAGATAGTTTATTCAATAAGTCCTGTTGGGAAAATAGGATAGATGGGTGCAGAAAAATGAAACTAGATCACCTTCTTAAACCATATACAAGAATAAATTCAAAATGGATCAAACACTTAAAATGTTAGACCCAAAACCATAAAAATCCTTGAAGAAAACATAGGCTGCAAGATCTTGGACATTGCTTGTAGAAATTTTTTATCGGATATATCTTCCCAGGCAAGGGAAATGAAAGAAAAAACAAACAAATAAATGGGACTATATCAAACTTAAAAGTTTTTGTTCAGCAAAGGAAGTTATCAACAAAATAAAAAGACAACCCACAGAATGGGAGAACATATTCGCTGATACATCTGATAAGGGGTTAATACCCAAAATTTATAAAGTACTTACAAAACTCAACACCAAAAAACCAAACAACCCAATTAAAAAATGGGCAAAAACCTTGCCCATTTGGACACTTCTCCAAAGAGGACATAGAAATGGCCAATAGACATGAAAAGATGCTCAATGTCACTAATCAACAGAGAAATGGAAATTAAACCCATAATGAGATACCTTCTCACACCTGTCAGAATGGCTATCATCAGTAAATCAACAAACAAGTGCTGCCGAGTATGTGGAGAAAGGGGAACCATTTTGCACTGTTGGTGGGAATGCATGTTGGTGCAGCCACTGTGGAAAACAGTATGGAGATACCTAAAACATTAAAAATGGGGCTGCGTTTTGACCCAGTGATTCCACTTCTGGGACTATATCCAAAGGAACCCAAAACACTAATTCAAAAGAATATAAACACACCTATGTTCATTGCAGCATTATTTACAATTGCCTTGATATGGAAGCAGCCCAAGTGTCCACCAATAGATGAGTGGGTAAAACAACTATGGGACATTTACACATGGGAATTCTACTTGGCTGTAAAAAAGAATAAAATTGTACCCATTGCAACAGTACGGATGGACCTGGAGAACATTATTCTAAGTAAAATAAGCCAGTCAGAGAAAGACAAATGGCATATGATTTCACTCATATGTGGTATCTAATAAACAAACTGAACTAACATGCAAAACAGAGACAGACTCATAGATGAAGAGCAGATGACAGCTAGTTGCAGGGAGGTTAGGGGTGGAGGGATTGAGCAAAAGGGAAAAAAGGACTCAGGGACATGGACAGCAGTGTGGTGATTGTTGAGGGGAGGTGGATATGAGGGGACTAAATCCAAATTCAGGTACACTGATCCATTAAGGTTACAGGAAATATAGTGATTTTACTGGCAGTAAAAGAGAATCATATTAAAACAGAGCCCTATTACATTTTCTAACAACAATAACAACAATAAAAAAGCCTAAGTGATCAAATTAATCACTAAACTATTAACTAAGTTAATAGTGATCAAAGGTAATCACTAAAAACAGACAAACTAAATCACATGCCTCCTGAATGATGTACCGAGAACACAACACTGCTTCTTTGGTTTTCCTGACAAAACTGAATAACCTGAATCTAATTATGAGGAAACATATGGTAAAACCAATCCATGTGACATTCTACACTGTAACTGGTTTATATGCTTCAAAAATGTCAAGGCTGAATAACACAATGTAAAGGGTAACAAGCTGTTCCAGATTAAAGGGGACTAAAGAAATGTGAAAACTAATGCAATACTCTGTGATATAGGATTATATGGACTGGGAAATATCAAATAGTTAGAAAAGATATTAGTAGATAATTGGAGAAAAATGTATATGAAAGATGGAAGATACTTCACATTATATATCATCAGGGAGATTCAAATTAAGGCAACAGTGAGATACTACTACAGAACTCTTAGAATGGCCAAAGTCCCGAACACTGGCAACACTAAATCCTGGCAGGGATGGGCAGCAACACCCACTCTCATACATTGTTGGTGGGAATACAAAAATGTACAGCCACGTTGGGGCAGTTTGGTGGTTTTTTATGAAGCTAAATATACTCTTACCATACAATCCAGCAACCATGCTCCTTTGTATTTACCCAAAGGAGCTAAAAACTTATATCTTATACAAATTCTGCAAAAGGATGTTTATGGTAATTTTATTCTTAATTACCAAAACTCAGAGGCAGCCAAGATATCCTTCAGTAGGGGAATGGATGAATAAACTGTGGTACATACAGAAAATGAAATCATATACAGCACTAAAAAGAAATGAGCAACTAAGTCATGAAAAGATATGGAGGAATCTTAAATGTATATTACTAAGTGAAATAAGCTAATCTGAAAAGACCACATATGGTATAATTTCAACTATATGATGTATTGGAAAAGGTAAATCCATAGAGATAAAAAGATCAGTGGTTGCCAGGAGTGGAGGTGGGGAGAGATGAATAGGCAAACACAGAGGATTGTTAGGACAATGAAATATTTTGTATGATATTATAATGTTGGCTTCATGTCATTATACATTTGCCAAGCCCATAGAACATGCAGTGCCAAGAGTGAGACCTAAGGTAAACTATGGACTTTGGGTGATTATCGTGTCAATATAAGTTCATCCTTGGTGAAAAAAAAAGTGCCTTTCTGGTGAGTGATGTTGACAGTGGGGGTGTATATGCAGAGGATGTTTGGGAAATCTGTGTAACTTCCTCTCAATTTTGTTGTGAACCTAAACCTTCTCTAAAAAAATAAAGTATTAGAAAAAGAATATGGACTGTGGATAATAGTATTGTATCAGTTTAAATTTACTTGTTCTTATGAAATGTACATTGAATTAATTAGTAAAGGGGCACAATGTCTCTAAATTTACTATAAAATAATTTAGGAAAGAAAAATAATAGAAATACAAGTAGATATGAAAATAGAAATGTGTGTATTTATAGAGACATGCATGGATAACAAATGGAGAAAAATGGAAAATGTAAGCAATTGGTGAATTTGTGTAAAAGGTATACAGAAATTCCTTTTACTATTATTGCAAATAAAAAGTTATTTTATAATATAAAAAGGCTGCTATTTATTGAGCATCTACTATGTGAAGCCATGTTTTACGTGCTATACATGTATTACCTCATGTTATCCTTACAACTGATTTGTGGGGTAGGATTGCCACATTTTAGAGAGGAAGAGACTGAGGCTCAGAGAAGTTAAGTGATTGTTAAGTGACAGAGAGGTCTGGTCTTAACCTGGGTTGTTCAACGCCAAACCTGGGTTTTTGACCACTATGCTCTCCTGTTTCTCCATGAGAGCCACGTTTTTATACTTATGCATGTTCCTCTAGGGATTCTAAGCTGGCTCTAATACGCTCTTCTTCCTTCAATGCAAAAGCCTGTCTCTACACAGCCAAGTGCACCATGGAAGCACTGGAGTTACTTCTGGGACCAAGGACAGCTGATCCCCAAGCCACAGGTCTCCAGCTTTCTCAGCTAATATCCCATCACTAAAGCCCCTGACCAGCCATCCCCCTTTGATGCTTTTATTCTCTTTTTTCTTAGTATTCTCCTTAGCTTTCAGCTCTTCCCAATGTTCACTGAACCCCCACTGATGTCCTTTTTCATTTAAGTGAAAGTTGCCTCCAACCTCAGGATGCTGCTATCTCGGTGTCCCCCTCCAACGAAGGTGTTTATTGTACTGTTCCTCATGTGACTCATTTTCTTGTGATAGGATTGGTCTTTTCCAATTGCCCAAGTATTATGGATTGAATTGTGTCCCTTCAAAAAATATGGTGACATTGTAAGCCCCAGTATCTTAGGATGTGACCTTATTTGGAAATAGGCTCATTGTGTTAGTTAAGATAAGATGAGGTCATACTGGAAGTAGGGTTGCCCCTGAATCCAATAGGTCTGGTGGCCTTAAAGAAGGTGATGTAAAAATACAAGAGGAGAGAACAGCATGGATGACAGAGGCAGAGAGCTTCCAGAACTGTGAGAGAACAAGTTTCTGGTGTTTCAATCCAACCAGTTTATGGTACTTTGTTAGGGCAGCCCTAGGAAACTAATATACCAAGGCTGCTTCAGACTGCTTCAACATCAACTGGTAAAAAAATCCCTGCTCCTTTAACATGATACGAAAAAGGGAGTGAGCCTTAATGGAGATACTTTCTAACAGCTCCCAAACATGGATGATTTGTTCTCCTTCTGAAATAGAATGTTAACCTTTTTTTTTTTAAGGTTCAATTTCTGCTTCTGCTCCCAATTCTCTACTGCTTTGGATTGTACATGAGCTTTTCAGGAAAAGAATGACATAATCTTGTCCCAGTGGAGTCCAGGACAGGAGGGAAGTTAGTATGGGGAGAAGTAGCCATGCTGTATCTGATGGCACTAGTCCTGTTCATCTGCAGGTCGCTGTGTGGGGAAGAGCCACCACCAGCTGAGGGTCCTCCAGCCTGAAGGAGAGAAAGGTGACCCTCTCAAGAGGGTCACAGGCTGAGCCCAGAAAGGTCAGGTACTCCCATAGGTATAAGCATGTAAACCCTACTAGCAGTTTAAGACTTTTATCATACATCTAATATATATAAAAACAGTGTCTAGGGTTTGAACCTACACAAAACTTATGCTGTTTCCTGCACATAGTGTGAATTATTACCCCTTATGCATGTTATGAATGATTGCACACAATATATAGTATGAATTATTGCATACTTCAGCCACCTGTGCTGCTTCTCTCCTTTAAATTTTATTCTTCACAATTTGGTGTCTCTTAGTTCTACAAACACATCATGATCGTTCAGGCATCTATTCATGCATATGGTCTCCTCTGCCTGAAATGCCTCTCTTTCCCTCTCTGCTGGAAAATGTATACGCAAGATGTCATGAGGAGACCCCGTGGGCTTGTTGCTGTGGTGGGTTATGGGTGGGCACAGGTGCTGCACGGAGTCCTACCTGGGGCAGGGGGCTGGGAGGTGAGCCACCTACAATCCGTCCAGGCAGTTGTCCAGAGCCGGGATGCCTTCCTTCAAGCCTGTGCTATTAGGCTGGGGTGGTGGTGGTGTTGAAGGGTCTCAGGCAGCATCTTCCCGCGGTTAGATAGGCACTGGGGGCGGCCTGGCCGCCCGTGTAGGGCCTCAGCTTGGCAGTGAAGCCAGAGGACTCGCGGACAGGCTGACAGCCCTTTACCACAGACATGGAGTGGTGGCCCCCTGGCACTCTGCAAAGATGTGGTCCTGCGTCCTGTTCAGGATTTTGTAGATGCCACTGACCTCATGTTAGAGACACTGGGTCTCCACAAGATGAGGAAGCACCAGGAGCCGCCCTGGCCTTCAGCATGCAGGCGAAGAGGCTGCGCTGACCATGGGGATGATCTGCATGGCGGCTACATGCAGTGTCTCTTCGAGGAAGTCAGCGTGCACGCCCCACGTGTTCTCATACAGCGACCCCTCCTTGGTGGCCCAGTGGAAGCCAGCCACCATGCTGTCCTTGATCTTCCTGAGTACTGCACACTCTTGCTGACGTCGGTGAGGATGTTGGGGCTGGTGGGCCCAAAGCTCCAGATCTTGCGCCCCTCTGCCATGCCCACTCCTACTCTCGGCCAGGTAGCCTGACTCTGCTTGAGCTCCTGGTGGGCGGGCACCTTGCCCTCATTAACATCCTCGATCAGGCAGTTGGGGAGGGCCGCACCTTTGAGTGCAGTCCACAGTGCTTGTTGGGGGACCTGGACAGGCACAGCTTTTTCGACTTCTAGCAGACGGTATTGTGGTAGGAAATGACCAAGATGGATTTCTTTTTTCTTTTCTTTTCTTTTTTTTTTTTTTACTTATTTTTTTTTAAATTATTTTATTGTTGTTCACTTACAGTTGTCTGCATTTACCCCCACCCCCAACCCCAGACAAACTCACCTCCCTCCCTTGCTTCCACCCTCCCCCTTGGTTTTGTCCATGTGTCCTTTATAGCAGTTCCTGAATATCCTTGTCCCCATTATCTCCTTCCCCCTCCCCTCTGGTTACTGCCAGATTGTTCTAAATTTCAATGTCTCTGGTTATCATTTGTTTCTCTGGTTGTATTTTGCTTGCTTACCTCACAAGCGTCTTGGCTGTGGCTGATCTGAGTTCCCCAGTAGCTGATCTGGCCTCAGTGCCTTCTCTCATGAGTCCTTATATAAAACCCCTTAACATTTCATATAGTAAAGGCTGCGTGATGATGTACTCCTTGAACCTGACCTTATCTGAGAAGCACTTTATCTGCCCTTCCATTCTAAATGACAGTTTTGGTGGATAGATTATTCTTGGTTGTAGGTCCTTGTTTTTCATGATTTGAAATATTTCTCTCCAGCCCCTTCTTGCCTGCAAGGTCTCCTTTGAGAAATCCGCTGACAGTCTTATGGGAATTCCTTTGTAGGTAACTGTCTCCTTTTCTCTTGCTGTTTGTAAGATTCTTTCCTTATTCTTGATATTGGGTAATGTTATTATGATGTGCCTTGGTGTGTTCCTCTTTGGGTCCCACTTCTTTGGGGTTCTCTGAGCTTCTTGGACTTTCAGGAAGCCTATTTCCTTTGCCAGATTTGGGAAGTTCTCGTTCATTATCGGTTAAAAAATATGTTCAATTTCTTGTTGTTCCTCTTGTCCTTCTGGCAGCCCTATGATCCGGATGTTGTGTTGTTTACAAATGTCTCTGAGGTTCCTGAGTCCCTCCTCATTTTTTTGAATTCTTATTTCTTCCTTCTGGTCCACCCCATTGGTCTGAGTCCCAGCTTCCTTTTTTTCCCTATTGGTTCCCTGTAAATCTTCCTCCATTATCTTTATCGTATTCTTCATTTGTTCAACTATTTCTTCCAGTTTTGTGAGCATCCTGATTACCAGTGTTTTAAACTGGGCATCTGTTAATTTGGCTATCTCTTCATCCGTTAGTTGTAATTTGTTCTGATCTTTTGTTTTGGCCATTTTCATTATTTTTTATCTCGGAGCACCTGTCATAGTCTTAGGTGTTTGTCGGTGCCTGGTAACCTGGGCCGTTTTTTTGTGACGTTTCCTCTGGGGGCGGGGCCTGGGAGGGAGCAATGGTGATTGCCGTTCACCGCCACACCCTATCACCCTCTGCTCTCCAGTTACCCACTGCCTTTTCCACCAGTCTCGGCCCTGCTGGTTCCCACTGGCCTCTACAGTTACACCGCCGGCCTGCAAGGTTCACCCGTTGCTTGGGGTAGTGTTTTGTTTAGGCGCTCCCGGGGTGAATTCCTCTGGGCAAACTGCCTCTCACTCCACTCTTCTGCTTGGTTCTGCCCCACTTACCAGCCTGGATGTACGTCCTCTCCAACTTCCTGGGTGTCGGACTTCCCTTCAGTTCGATTCTATCCATTCTGCTTGTTTATTTTTCGCTGTTGAGTTCGTTGTTTAAACTCTCTGGTTGTGAGCAGCGGTGCAGTGCGTCCACCTACGCTGCCATCTTGACAGAAGTCCAGGATGGATTTCTTGAGATGCAGGTGTGGTTCTTCTCCAGGATCTTCAGGAAGATCTACATGTGCATCTCACTCCTACCCGCTCCTGGATAACTTCCTGGACTCCTCAGTGATGCACTGCACCATGGAGTCTGACTTGCCCAGCCGCTTCATACCCTCCACCAGCTAGCTCTGGTAGGTTGGCTGGGTTTTGGGCTTCCATGGTGACCCTAAGGACAGGGCTCACACTGAACCTCATCATATGCATGTTGAGAGTGTGCTTGAAGGTGGTGAATGTGCCCATCTTCATGAGGAACTGGTCCACTAGATCCATGATGTTCCCACAAGGCACTTCCTGCATGGACTCTACATGATGCCAGACAGATTATTGATGGCAAGCTCTATTTATGTTTATTTGGCAGGATAAACAGAATAGTGCCTGAAATATAGTATATGCTCAACAAACTCTTGTTGAATTGATTTGAATCTATTTACTCTTGGGCATCTTTTTATTCACTGCACCTGGGCATTGCTGCACCTCGGCATCACTGCACCTGGGCATGTGTGCAGTCTCTGTACTGTCCTCAAATGCAGAACTACTTATGATGTGGCTTTCTGCCTTCACATGTGATGTGGTTGTCCTGGGCAGAAGTCAGCATGCTGCCAGTGTCCAGGACCAAGAGCTATACTCAGCTGCTTATTTTTTATAGAGATCCTTGTTTTGAACTCTAAATTTTTTATTAGTTCAAGATGCAAGGATCCTTTGGGAATGCAAACTCTAACGGACCATATTTCATAGACAGGAGTTTTATATAGTTTTAGCAGCCTTTGGAAGTCCTGAAGCAGCCCCATGCACTGTGGGTTCTCCAGACAAGGTAAGTCCTCTTCCCTCAAGCCTATGGGTTCTGAGCTGTGGGCCATGCCACTCCCAGCTTTTATATGAGGGGAATCCAGGGCTTCCTTGAAGGGAAGATACTTTGCC
>PVJI01018003.1:0-11178 GCA_004026765.1 Micronycteris hirsuta
AAAAATATGAGATAAAAAGAAGAGAAAACTAGGAATACTATATGAAGGGAAGGTAGAAGGAGTTAAAAAATATATAAGGACAGATAGGAAGAAGGTTGGGGAAAAACAATCAGAGAAACAAAGAGAAAACAAAAGAAAGAAGAAAAAAAGGAAAAAAAAAGACTTCTGTTGGCTGGCTTCAACAACGTCTGTTCAGGGCTGCGACAGGCTGGTAAGATATCAGACTTCCCTGGCTTTCTTCCTTGGCTGCACTCTTAGCTGCTGTCCTGTCTCCAGCTGAGTTACTAGGAATTCACAGCACCTCCTCTGGGCTGTCTGATCCCCACCCTAAGTCAGAGTTTGTGAGGTCTGTGTCCCTTCAGTTGGGTTTGATGTTTTTCTCCCACGGAGGGAGTCTGTAGTGCAGGTCTCCAATCACAATGGCTGGGTTGTGTCTCAGGCCCTCCCAGAATGAGCTCCGTGCCCCTATACTTGTTGCCTGCTTTTGTCTCTGGATTCAGGGCTTGCAAGCCGCAGGCTTGGGTGCCCGGTCAGGCACCACCCCAGCCGCCCCTGACTGTCTTCGCTGGGTGCGCCCTGGTCCTGGAGTTCCAGGCCTAAGTCTCCGGTTCAGTTCAATCTCCAATTCCTCCCGCTGGGATCGCCGGCCTCTGCAGACCAGTCCCCACGTACACACCGACCTCTGGACTGCTGGGGGCCAAGGCTCTCCCAACAGACTTGCGCGCCTGCTTTGGCAACTTTCACACCCCAATCCAGCTCCTTCCCACGGATCCTGGAACAAGCCAGGAAGCTGCTACTACTGGATCCGCAGACCTCCCGGCTCCCTGTGAGTCCCTTCCCTCTGAAGCAGACTCCCTACCAGCTGATCTTTCAGTTTTATGCGCAATCCTGGTCGCCACTCTTCCTGAAATAAATCTGGGCGATCTCTCCGCTCCTCAGGAAATCAGCCAGATATCCCACAAGTGGGCTGGAGGAAGCCGATCCCACTCCCTCCTACTCTGCCGCCATCTTTGGTTCCTATCTGTGTAAATATTCTTAAATGGAATACATGAATGCTAGAGCTAAACAATTATGTTTGAGTAAATCTATGGATAGAACTATACTTAACTATGTCAACTCACTTACTTAGCCAAAGATTCCAGATGTACTTATTTCCTTCCTCTCAGTCTCTTCCTCTTCACTATATCCTTTCACTGCCTTTGCTTAGGTTTCCCCATCCTAAACAAAACAAAGCAACCCCTTCCTACCACCATCAAAACAACCAAATAACTTCCTTTTGATCTTGTTAATCTTCTTAACCTAATTGGCAATTTTTTTAAACTCATTACTTGTGGTCTCCCCTTCCTCACAACCTGCTCACATCATAATATTTTATGTGATTTCTGTTTCTGATGCTCCACTAAAATCCCCTTTGATAATATGCATTCTTTCTTAAATATATTTTATTGATTATGCTATTACAGTTGTCCCATTTCTCCCCCTTTATTCCCCTCCACCCCACACACCCCTTATTCCCTGCCGTTCAGTTTTTGTCCATGGGTCATACACATAAGTTCTTTGTATTCTACATTTCCTGTACTATTCTCAACTTCCCTCTGTCTGTTTTCTACCTACCATTTATGCTACTTATTCTCTGTACTTTTTCCTCCTCTCTCTCCCTCCCACTCCCCTGTTGATATCCCTCCATGCCTTATATAAATCCCTTTAACATTTCATATAATAAAAGTTGAGTGATGATAAACTCCTTGAACTTGACCTTATCTGAGAAGCACTTTATCTGCCCTTCCATTCTAAATGAAAATTTAGCTGGACAGAGTATTCTTGGATGTAGGTCCTTGCCTTTCATGACTTGGTATACTTCTTTCCAGCCCCTTCTTGCCTGCAAGGTCTCTTTTGAGAAATCAGTTAACAGTCTTATGGGAATTCCTTTGTAGGGAACTGTCTCCTTTTCTTTTGCTGCTTCTAAGATTCTCTCCTTATTTTTAATTTTGGGTAATGTAATTATGATGTGCCTTGGTGTGTTCCTCTTTGGGTCCAACTTCTTCGGGACTCTCTGTGCTTCCTGGACTTCCTGGAAGTCTATTTCCTTCACCAGCTTGGGGAAGTTCTCCTTCATTATTTGTTCAAATCAGTTCTCAATTTGTTGCTCTTCCTTTTCTCCTTCTGGCACCCCTATGACTCGGATGTTGGGATGTTTAAAGATGTCCTGGAGGTTCCTAAGCCCCTCCTCATTTTTTTGAATTCTTGTTTCTTCATTCTTTTCTGGTCGGATGTTTTTTTGTTTCTGCTGGTCCAGTCCATTGATTTGAGTCCCAGTGTCCTTCTCATCCCTATTGATTCCCTGAACATTTCCCCTCATTTCCTTTAGCTCATCCTTCATTTGTTCAACTAATTGCGGCCAACATTCACCCAATTCTGTGAGCATCCTGATTACCAGCGTTTTGAACTGTGCATCTGATAGGTTGGCCATCTCTTTGTCACTTAGTTGTATTTTTTCAGAGCTTTGATCTGTTCTTTCATTTGGGCCATTTTTTTCCTCTTGCTGTGCCTGTTACTTTAAGGGGCGGAGTCTTAGGTGTTCAACAGGGTGGGTAACCCACTGTGCCCTGTCTTCTTGCTGCCTGTGGGGGCAGGGCCTGAGAAAACAATGGTGCTTGCTCCGCTCTCCGCACTTACCCCACTACCCACAAGCAAGTTGGACCCTTCTTTGCTGGCTTGGGGTGGGTGGGCAGGCTTGCGTAGTTGCAAGTCCCTGTGGGTCTCTCTAAAGAATTCTCCTGTGAGGCCAAGAGTTCCTCCTGCTTGAGCCTTAACACCCACAGGTGTTTTCAATCAGTGGTTTGAGGCTTTATTTCCCCATGTTGGTGGATTGCACGGTCTGTTCCGCTCCCCAGCTTTTTCTCCTGGTTCATTTGCACGCGAATAAGGAACTGCCCGGTCCACCAGTCTTGGCCCCGCTGGTTCCAGATCGGCCACCCGCGGGTTTTGCTGAGTGCGCCCACTGAGTTTTGGCCAGGTGCGCCCTCCATGGGTCTCTCTGGGTAGCTGGAGTGTTGCTGGTACCGCTCCACAAACCGCCTCTCACCGCATGCTCGCTGCCCAGCTTCCCACCACTTACTAGTCTGGATGGCCATGTGTTCTTTAATTCCTTGGTTGTCGGACTTCCACTCATCAATTTTCTGTCAGATCTGTCTGTTTTTGTTTTTTAACTTGTTGTTTTTCCTCTTTTGGTTGTGCAAGGAGGCACAGTGTGTCTACTTATGCCTCCATCTTGGCCAGAACTCCTCCACATAGTGCTTTTAGTATTTAAAAGCCAAATTGCTTTGGGATGACCTATTCTTTTTGGACAATTAAAAATTATCTCAAGGAAATCCACTATTTCCCTGGGTCTCAATCTTCATGCTTTCACTACCCACCTGTATTAAATTGAGATTGCATTGTATCCTCCAGAATTAGCCCTAAAGCCATAGCCATAACCAGCTATGTACCACCATGGTTTAGCAGGTATTATATCAGAATGTAAACACAGACATGCTGGATGGGACCTACGAAGTCACATACATTGATATATATACCGATGTCCACGCAGAGTCACAAATGTTCATAAAGATGTATGGCAAGGAGGGTGTTCTGTCACTCACCTGAAGGCCATTACATCATTGGCCATTATAAGTGCTTCTGGTTAGCCCACAACAAAAATACAAAGAATATGAGTTTATTTGATCCTTTTCCATTTGTTTTTTCCCTCAGAGGGAAAGACAGCTCATCCCTAAAATAAGATTCATCAAGGGATGAGCAAGAGAAATCAATTCTCACATGATGAAGGGCATTCACATATGCAGAATAGGTATATCCAAGACCATGGACAAGTACTGTAACTCTGCCTCAAGTGAGATAGTAATCATTTTAGAAGTATAACCTCAAATCTGTTCAAATTTATAAAATAAGACAAATTAATAAGATGGTCCACTCTCTCATTTTGGTAACAAACTATTTCTGACTTAACACATGTGTATCACTACTTTTCTGTGCATGGGTTCAAGAAACCATTGTGGGAGTTGTTGCTTAAGAGGGTAGTTCCTGATAGGAGGTCACAGTGGCTCCAGGGACAAATAAAGACTAACCTTTTTATTATTCTGATTTAAGGGTACATGTACGCCTTAGAGAGGTACTATAATTTTTGGACTGCAAGATGTATTTCCCCCCAAAATTTGGGAGGAAAATGGAGGTACATCTTATAATCTGAATGTAGCTGAATTATAGTCTGAATGTTATTTATGCTATGAAATGCTTTACCACATTTTTTGCTTCAAATTTTTTTTCCCTATTTTCCTCCTCTAAAACCTAGGTGTGTCTTATGGTCCGAAAATGCAGTACATAAGGGAGCCTCTCATAAGGGGTTGGGACCCTTAGCCCCCGCAAACAAATTCTCCAGGACAGGATAAAAAATGTGCTCTTTGAGTTTCAGGTCTTAATCTTGTGCATGTTGACAAATTGCCTACTTGCACATGTCACACCTCTATCCACATACTACTGCTTTTTATGTGAAGAAAGAGGACCAGTGGGACGTGACACGAAATTCTCTCAGTTCCATAAAATTCCTAGCTTGGGGAATTCAATGATTAGTGCACCTTTGGGAGTCCACGCCATCTTATTGGGAATCCCTTCTGTTTCTGCCTTAGGTGAGAAAGGATCTTTGCTAAGTGGTCCTAACACTTCCCTACTTTCCTTTTCTTTGTGTTTCAGTGTCATTACTTCTCCTGTGTGCCCAAAGCCTCAATTTCCCTTAGCTGTCCAGGTTCTCTCTATGCCCCTGACTCCTCCAAACAGGGCTCTCCCTTCTCATGTAAATGTCTTCCCTATTTCCCTTCCTACTTTAAATCATTTCTAAAATTTAACTGTATCCCATCCCTTCTAGGGTTTTTCTCTGCTATGTTTTAAGGGAAACAATTTTTTATTGAGAACCAACTGTGTTCTATATACTTTACAAACATCCCATTTCATTCTCACAGTAACCTTGTGTGCTAGATGATGATGTCTCCATTTTATACACAAATAGAGATTTAGAAAGTTTAGTGTATTTTCCCAAGGTCACATAGTTACTAAGTAGCAGAGCTAGAATTTAAATCTATGTCTGTTAAATTAGAAATTATTACTCTTTTCAACTACTCTTAAGGGACAGGTAATCAACCTGATAAATTTTTCCTGACTAGAGTATTAAAAATGAATGTTAATTTCTTAAGTCACTTATCTACTTGGAAAACATTAACATTTTAACTGACATTTTTGAGAACCCAATGTTATGGTCCAAAGAAGTGATTGTATAAGTGTATTTTCAGGCCAGGGGGCTTTTGATCAGCCTCATAGGCATCTCCCTACTCCTTTTATACCCAGTGCCTGCCTTTCAAGTTGCATTAGTCATGTGTGACAGGTCTATGGCTCCTTTTAGAGTCTGTGCACTCTAGCTAGTCAACAGCCCTTGAAATGAAGGTCTGGTAACCCTCTATTCATCTTTCCCTCTGGATTTTAAGCAATCTGTCAAGGATGTATTCATGTGTGTTACAGGTCAGCACAGATGGAGTCAATCCCAATATATGTTCCCAACAGGCCTTGGTGACATGTTCAGATCCAGAAAGTTGGTTGACAGTGAGGGAGGTTGAGCGATAAAGGAGTGGTGGTGGTGGTGGAGGGAGGAGGCATACTTGAAAAAAAATGGAAACTCCAGGCTATTGGAAGGAAAAATCTCAAGGAATAACAAATTAACTGGGAGAATGGCTTGAGCAGTTGTGAGCTCTTTACTACCAGATGCCTAGGAATTGGTTTTATGCCTGCCTCTAAGTTCTGGTGGAGTTGAAGAGGTGTTGATAGACCCCCAAAGGTCCTTTATCTTGTTATTCTCAGTCAGCAAGGGCCCTGATATGTAGCTAAACTAGAAAGTGTAGTCAGACAAAGAAAAATGGTAAGGAAGAAGAGAAATGATCCCAGTTACATGCATAAAGTCTCTGGTAATGAATGTACCAGCTTCCCCAAAAGAGATCTCGATATAAAAAGAATTTGAAGACCAACCCATTTAAAATCCCTGTTGTTAAAGTGTTCTTGTTCATTTTGCCTCGGTGGCCCAGTACTTTCTCAGTCTGAGATGTAGTTCTCGGGGCGGGGGGGTTATGTCAGAATTGAGTTATATGCAATGCTAAACACTAAGATGTGTTTACAACACTATTTTAACATTCATTATTTCCCTTTTGCAGAAAAATATGGAGTGTCAGAGACCAAGTCAGAGAAATTTTATGTTCTCAAATTAACACACAGGGGCTTTCCCCCAAATAACTAAGATTTCCTCATTCCCACTGCCACCACTGTGGTCCAGGCCACAGCATCCCTCATCTAGATGATTAAATTAGTTTCTTAATTTGCCTCTGTTCATCCACCCTACCTCTCTTTATCAATTTTGTTTTCATACCACAAGCCAGAAGGTTCTTGCTAAAATACAATGCTGCTTAAATCACAACTCTGTTTTAAACATGTCAATTGTTTTTTCTAAGATGAAGTCCAAACTCCTTAACATGGACTATGAGAGTGCTTTTCAGTATTTTTGGATTGCTTGCTTCCCGATGCAGACCCCGGCCTGCAGGGTCCATGTGCTATGGCTATGACAAACAAATGCACAGGGACTACAGAAGTTCTGTAGAGAAAAAGGGACGGCATGGCCGCTCTGTAAGTGAGAGAGAGGGTCCCCGACCCCTGCCTAGACAGGCTTTTATTGCTTTTCTGGGTACATTACATCGAGGATGATCCTCATTTATTATGCACAGGTTCACTGTAGGTGATTACCTTTTATAGACAACAAAGAAAAGAATGTTGCTAATTACTTCAAAGAGAAGGATGTTACAGATCCAGGGGGAAAGTGGTTGAACTGGTTGCACTCCATACTTGGGAGGTTTAGCACAGACTTCAGGAAGTTACTTTAGAGATATGCAGTAAACATTTGTTGCCTCGATCCAGGGTGAGGGGGTTTTAGCAAAAGCAAGTCTCATAGCAGCCTAGGTACAATGCAAGCCTGATTCCCCACGGGAAAGCCTATCCATGGGCATGGGTCCTGGGTGCCAGACCTCGCCCCCAACTGGGTTTTCCAAGTGGGGGCTGAGCTACATTTCCCATGCCATGTGGAATGGTCCCCTATAGCTCCCTATAGTAAGAAATGCATTTTGCATCACTACTCAATATCCCACAGACATCACTGAAACAAACATTTCACAGACAGTACTTACCCTTGTTACCTGCAATGCACTCGGAAATTTTCTATTCAACTCTGTATGCCAATGGTGAACAATTTTTTTTGTAAAGGGCCAGATGGTAAATATTTTAGGTTTTGGGGACTATATGGTCTCTGTTGCCATTACTAAACTTCACCATTGTAGCAGTATACACAAATACTTTTGTTTCAAATTCCCAGGACTTTGTGCATTGCCCTAAGAGCCCTCAGTTTTCAGATGCAGAGCACCGCAGGCAATGAGCTAGAAAATAATTTTCACAATCACTAAAGAGAGAAAAAACCCTTAATGAATCACAAAACAAGCTCTACATCTTTCTCTTTTTTTTCTCTCTCTCTCTCCATATATATATATATATAAAATCACAAGGAAATCACAATTTAACAAATTCAACCTCAACCCAACTTCACAAAATAAGTCTTTTCAAAGACTGAAAATCTGAGGAAGAAAGAGGTACCTTTGTTTCTTGTACATTAGCTTAATTTTCAGATTATGTTGCCTATACAGCTTACAAATTTTGAGGGAGAATGTTGAAGATGGAATCTTATAGTTTTCTTTTCCAACTCTTCTCATTCTAGTGTTACCATCATGTCTGAGAAATCAGGACAACTATTTTCTTCTTCAGCCTGACTCTGTTCTATTTTCAAGCATTAATCCATCTCTAAACGTTACAATAAAACTGTATTCATCCTCCTTCTACTCAGAGCCTCATATACCATAACTACCTCTACAAACCTGGGCCAATTGCATGAGGCACAAGATTTGAGGGGCCTGGGGAAGCATCACTTCTGAGTGCTTGATGAGTACCTGAATTTGAAGAATGGATGGACAGTGGCTTGGACGTCGGGGAAAATAAGGAAAGTTCTTGCTATAATAAGCACAAGGTGTGAGGACCTCAATTAGGACAGTGACAGTGAAACTAGAAAGAAAACTGATCTTGTTATATGATGAGAAGTAAAATGGCAAGAATGAGATAAAATAGCTGGTATGTGGGAGAATTTATAATAGTGTGATTAGACGAAAATAGTCATATAATACTATTTCCTACCCTATTGTTCAACCTAGTCCCACTAACACACATACACACACCTATTGTAGTTCCTGATTGGTTCATTCAACAAATATTAATTGAGCACTTACTATATGAGAGACAGTCTGCTAGGTGCTGAGGATATAGTCTTTTGAGCAAAGACCTAAAGAAACTGAAATAATAACCACATGGGTATCTGGCCCAGAGGTAGAAGACTTCAGGTTTTGAACACTGCAATAATATGACTGAGTATTTAACAGTATCTCTCTGACTGACAGACCATGCAGAGTCAAAGGCAGAGGAAAGGAGACAAATTAGGAGTCTCTTGCAATAATTCACATTAGACAAGTTGGTAGCTTAAACCAGGGTGATGGCCACAGGGGAGGTTAGAGGTAATAAAATCTGGATACACTCTTCACTGCCTCTTTGCAACCAAAAATGAGGATAGCAATATCAGTATAAAATAAAGCCTTAAGTGTGGCAAGAACAATTGTAAAATGCTAGGGGGACATGAAATTATTATGGGTAAGATAGAATAGGGAGGAATAAAAAATATGAAAAATGAAAATAGGGCCATGTGGAAGAGAAAAGGCAGGTAATTATATCATGTTTGAAATCAATTTTAAGTATCAGATGTTTCTGATCATATAGGCTGGGGGATTATCATGCCTTTCACAGTGTCTATTTCCTTGTAAGGTAACACGATTTGCAGCATTTTGGAATAATGGACTTGTTTATTTATATATGTATAAATTAGGGAGATACTTGTTTTTCTCCAAGCTAAAGGAGACAAAAAGAAATTTTAATTGATCCTGGGAAAAGCAATTAATGGGTCAGAAGATCCCCATCCATTTTTGGGGGGTCAGTGCTCCCTTCATGGGTGGACTGTAGGCAAAATCCCCTCTCTCGCCTGTTCTCCAGTCATCAAGTGTAAGATGCCACTTCTGGGTTTCAGGACCATATAGACAACTTAGAATTCATTCCTGTTGGTATAAATATGGAAGTAAAGTAAGTCTTATCTGGAAATTCTTTGGGTATTGAGTTTTTATTTTATTTTATTGTATTGTTGTGCAATTACAGTTGTCCCCATTTCCCCCCATTACTCTCCCCTACCTTACCCACCCCCACATTCCACATTCAATTCTCCCTCTCCCCATTGTCTTTGTCCATGGGTCTTTGTACATGTGCTTTGACTTGACCCTTCCCCTAGGTTTTTACATTTATTATGAAAAATTTTAAAGATCCATAGTAGTTGAGAATAGTGTTATGAATGATGTCCCCATCATATAGCTTTAATAATTGTGAATACACTTGAGCTTAGTATTTCAAAGAAAATAAAGTGGAATGGGAACACTGGGTTAGACTCTGTCTTTTGGAGTTCTGACATTTTGATATCTCTGCAATCAGAAGACTCAGAGTATAGTCTGATCTAAGAATAGGAAGCATCTCCAGGTTTTATAGACTGAAGAACATGGGGGGGATGGCAGAAAGAGGGAGAATGATAACTTTTTTAAAGATTTTTATTTATTTTCAGAGAGAAGAGAAGGGAGGGAGAAAGAGCAATGTATGGTTGCCTCTCACATGGCCCTCACTGGGGACCTGGCCCACAACCCAGGCATGTGCCCAGACTGGGAATCGAACCGGGACCCTCTGGTTCCCAGCCCGTGCTCAATCCACTGAGCTAAAACAGCTGGGTGGAATGATAACTTTTAAAATTGGAAAAGTTTTTACCAAGGACAAGAAGAAAACCATGAGCTTCTGGTGGAGCACAGCCCTCCAGAGTTTATGAGGTTGGTATATTATGGTTAATTTCTTTCTCTCAGAAGTTTTCATCTCAGTTTATTCATTCTACTTGTGGCTTTTCCTCTTTCCTTTTGATGAAACACTAATTCCCTATTATATGAGGTCTGTCCAGAAGGTATCCAGCCATGTAGTATGAAAAATAGAGGCATTTATTAAAGATAATACAAGATACAAGAAACTGTACATAGGAAAATGATGCCTCAGTCCCCTTCAAAGTAGGCACCTTGGGTGGATAAAAGACTTAAATATAAGTTTTGACACCATAAAAGTCCTAGAGGAAAACATCGGTAGGAAAATCTGAGACATTCCACGCAGCAACGTCTACACTGATATGTCCCCCAGAGCAAGGGACATAAAGGAAAGGATAAACAAATGGGACCTCATCAAAATAAAAAGCTTTTGCACTGCTAAAGAAAACATTATTAAAATAAAAGAGAACCAACCATAGGGGAAAACATAATTGCCAATGATACTTCAGACAAGGGTTTGCTCTCCAAAATATATAAAGAACTCATACGATTCCACTGCAGGAAGACAAAAAACCCAATGAAAAAAATGGGCAAAAGACTTGAATAGACACTTCTCCAAGGAGTACATACAGAGGGCCCAGAGATATATGAAAAGATACTCAGCATCACTAGCCATCACAGAGATGCAAATTAAAACCACAAGGAGATATCACCTCACACAGTCAGAATGGCCATCATAAACAAAGCAACAGGTAAGTGTTGGAGGGGATGCGGAAAAAAGGGAACCCTACTGCACTGTTGGTGGGAATGCAGACTGGTGAAGCCACTGTGGAAAACAGTATGGAATTTCCTCAGAAAACTAAAAATGGAACTGCCTTTTGACCCAGCAATTCTACTGCTGGGATTATACCCTAAGAACCCTGAAAAACCAATTCAAAAGAACCTATGCACTCCAATGTTCATAGCAGCACAATTCACAATAGCCAAGTGGGGGAAACAACCTAGGTGCCCATCTACAAATGAATGCATCAAGAAACTATGGTACATCTACACAATGGAATTCTACGCAGCAAAAAGGAAGAAGGAGCTTATACCCTTTGCAACA
>PVJI01018003.1:11278-34415 GCA_004026765.1 Micronycteris hirsuta
GGAGGGAGGTGGGGTTGGAGGGGAAGGGAGGAGGGGAGGGGAGATGTTGCAAATAACTGTAATTGAGCAATGATAAAGTAATTATTTTTAAAAAAAGAGACTATGGTACATTTACACAATGGAATTCTACACAGCAGAGAGAAAGAAAGATCTTATACCCTTTCAACAGCATGGTTGGAACTGGAGAGCATTATGCTAAGTGAAGTAAGCCAGGTGGAGAGGGACAAATACCATATGATCTCACCTTTACCTGGAACATAATCAACAAAAGAAAAAAGCAAGAAAAACATAACCAGACACATTGAAATTAAGAACAATCTAACAATAGACAGAGTGGAGCGGGGAGGGGACTATGGGTAGAAGAGTTTCCAGGAACTACTACAGAGGACACATGGACAGAACCAAGGGGAAGGGTGGCAGCAGGGGAGGGAGGTGGGTTTGGAGGGGGGGTGAGGGGAAGGGAGAGGATACAGATAACTGTAATTGAACAACAATAAAGTAATTTAAATTTTTTTTTAAATTAAAAAATCGAAAAAACCGAAGTAGGCACGTTGGGACCTCACACAGTTCTCCCTATCACCATTGGCTGCCCCATCATATTTTCCTGAATCTCAGTGATGATCTGATATCTCTTCATTTTCAAAGATGATCTTAATATTGGTAAAAGCCAGAAGTTGCAGGATGCCAATTCTGGGCTGTTGAGGGGTTGAGTCATGTGGTTGATTTGTTGTTTAACCAAGAAAAATTCTGTACAAGATGTGATGCATGCATAGGCACATTGTCATGATAAAGCTTGCAATCACCAGTTGCCCATAGCAGCAGTCTTCTGAGTCATCCAAATAGTTTCCATAGAGGAATGTTCAAACTTAATGCAAAATCTGATGCAAATTCATTGCTCTACTCACTCCATCATTTTGAATGTGACAGCCGCACAGTACACATGCTCACTCAACTGCATCTACCACCTTCACTGACTAGTACAGTCAAGTCATCATTGTTCACACATGTGCATTCCAGTCCCCTTTCCTTGGCTGCCAGGTTACATCGATGTCATGCAAACGATTCTCATTATATTAGCAATGGCTGGACTATTTCTGGATAGACCTTATATTTCAGTTTTGAAATCCATGGAGAAAAGTAATCTACTTTGCCAATAGTTGTTTTTCACTTACATTTTTTGCAATGCATTGACTTTTTTAAAGTTAAAACTCTATGTTTCTTGAAAGATGAAAAGTCTTTACAATTTATCGTAGTGTTGCCTTACAGAATAAATGTCAAGTTTAACTTTGTATTATCTTTGCCTGAACCTTGATTGCATTAGAGACAAAAAGGTATGCTTCTGTGCATAAGAGATTCTGGAATAGGGTGTGTGAGAAGGAAGTACTTACAAATGTTTCCACTCTTTTGGTTAGTGATTGTTGCCAATAAAGAATCAAACTAATAAACACTGGTATATTTTTGCTTAAAAATAGCTTGTTTGACACAAAGAACTCTGTGGTGTGGTTATATCTGGGAAGCTCATGCTCATTTGCCTTAGACTAGCCCTGGGGTTAGTGGTATGTAGGACTGGGAAGGGCTCCAGAAACTGCATCTGGGTGGACTTTGAGTTGAACATATAGTAATTTTTCACTTATTTTCAGATGGGAGGTCAAATATTTGGCCTGGAAGTCTCCAAAGGCAGCTGAAGATATTTTAAATCTCTCCAGACACTTTGTCAGAGAGCTGCACCTGGCTTTGATAAACCAAGGAGTGATTTGATCAAAATAGCAGCTTCTAAAAACAAAATGACAGCCTCAATCAGAAAGTAGTGAGTGTAAAAAGGCCGTCATCCCAGAATAGCATAAGAGAATTGCTCATTTGGTAACCTCAAGGAAATTAATACATTATCCTGCATTGTCAATCAGGTGTGGTGGCACCTGTCAGTGAGATCTTCCCTGGCTGTCCTAACTAAAGTTTTGGTAATCTCATGGATATTTATTATCTGCTTTTCCTGCCTGATTATTCTCGACACCTTAGCATTTATCACAATCCGACACAATATACAGATGCTGCCTAACAAGAGACACAGGTAAGAAAGACTTGCAGGAACTGCGATTTTGTTTGTTTTATCTTTGATTTTGTTTATCTTTTTTTAAAAAGATTTTATTTTTATTTGTTTTTAGAGAGAGGGGAAGGAAGGGAGACAGAGAGGGAGAGAAACAGCAGTGTATGGTTGCCTCTCACATGGCCCTCATTGGGGACCCAGCCCACAACCCAGGCATGTGCCCTGATTGGGAATCGAACCGGGACCCTCTGGTTCCCAGCCTGCGCTCAATCCACTGAGCTACACCAGCCAGGGCAATTTTGTTTATCTTTTGAAAAAACCAGCTCCTGGGTTCATTGATACTTAGAATTGTGCTTTTAGTCTCTATATCATTTAATTCTGCTCTTTCCTTGGTTATTTCCTTCCTTCTACTTGCTCTGGGCCGTCTTTGTTTTTGTTTCTCAAGTTCTTGTAGGTGTAGGGTTAGGTTGTTTGTTTGAAATGTTTCTATCTTGTGTACGTAGGACTGTATCACTAAGAACTTCCCTCTCAGGACTGCCTTCGCTGTGTTCCATAAGTTTTGAGTTGTTGTAAGTTCATTTTTTATTTGTTTCAAGAAACTTTTTGATTTCTTCCCTAATCTCATTCTTGACTCATTCATTGTTTAATAGCATGCTATTCAATCTCCATGATTTTGAGTGTTTGGGTTTTTTTTTTTTTTTTCCTAGCGTTGGTTTCCAATTTCATTCCCTTGTGGTCAGAGAAAATACTTGGTATGATTTCCATTTTCTTGAATTTGTTGAGGCTTGTTTTGTGTCCTATCATATGGTCTATCTTTGAAAATGTTCAATGTGCATTTGAAAAGAATGTGTATCCAGCTTCTTTGGTGTGAAAGGCTCTATATATATCAGTTAAGTCCATTTCCTCTAGAGCATCGTTCAATGCCACAATATCTTTGTTGATATTTCATTTAGAAGATCTGTCTATTTTTGACAGTGGGGTGTTAAAATCCCCTACTACAATTGTGTTGCTGTCAATATCTTTCTTGAAGTCCTTCAAGTTTTCTTTATGCATTTGTGTGCTCCTATGTTGGGTGCCTATACATTTACAATGTTTATGTCTTCTTGGTGGATTCTTCCCTTGAGTGTTATGAAATGTCCTTCTGGGTATCTCTTTATGGCCCTTTTTTTGAAGTATATTTTGTCAGATATGAGTATTGCTATCTTGGCTCTTATTTTCTGTCTGTTTGCTTGGAAAATTCGTTTCTGCCCTTCACTTTCAGTCTGTGTAGGTCTTTTGTCCTGAGGTGGTTCTCTTATAGGCAGCATATGTTTGGGTCATGCTTTCTTATCCATTCAGCTATTCTATGTCTTTTGATTGGAGCATTAATCCATTTACGCTTAAGGTTATTATTGATTGGTACTTACTTATTCATTGTCATTTTTTGTACTTGTGTTCCTCTCTCTCTCTCTCCCTCTCTCTCTCTGTTTTCCTTCTTTTCCTCAGAGCAGTTCCTTTAGCATCTCTTCCATAGCTGGTTTGGTGGAGGTGTACTCTTTTAGACTTCTTTTGTCTGGGAAGCTCCTTATTTGGCCTTCTATCTTGATTGAAAGCATTATTTGTTAAAGTAGCCTTGGTTGCAGGCCTCTGGTTCTCATTACTTGGAATATTTCTTGCCATTCTCTTCTGGCTTTGAGCGTTTCCATTGAGAAGTCAGCTGACAACCTTAATGGGGTTCCCTTGAATGTTATTTCCCGTGTCTCTCTTGCTGCCTTTAGGATTCTCTCTTTGTCTTGGAATTTTGCCATTTTAATATATTGTGTCTTTAAGTGGGTCTCTTTGGGTTCCTCTTGATTTGGACTCTCTCTGTTTCCTGGATTTGTGTGACTTTTTCTCTCATCAGGTTAGGAAGTTTTTCCATCATTATTTTTCCAACCACGTTTTCTATCCCTTGCTCTTCTTCTTCTCTTCTGGTATCTCTATTATAAGGATATTACATTTCTTGTTGTGTTGCATTTCCCTTAATCCCTCTTCATTCATTCTGAGCCTCTTTTACTTTTCTTGCTCTTTCTGGGTGTTTTTTTTTTTCTATCTTGTCCTCCAGCTCACTGATCCGATCCTCCGCTTCATCGAGCCTGCCTTTGATTCCTTCTAGTGTATTCTTCAGTTCAGATATTGTATTCTTCATTTCCTCTTGGCCCTTGTGGATAGTTTCTATTTTCTTTTCCATGTTGATATCGTTTCCAGTGAGTTCATTGTAGTTTCCCTGCAGTTTCTGGTAGTTCTCTGTGAGCTCATTGAGCTTCTTTTTTTTTTTTTTTTTAAAGATTTTATATATTTATTTTCAGAGACAGGAGACGGGAAGGGAGAAAGAGCAATGTATGGTTGCCTCTCACATGGCCCTCACTGGGGACCTGGCCCACAACCCAGGCATGTGCCCCGACTGGGAATCAAACCGGGACCCTCTGGTTCCCAGCCCGCGCTCAATCCACTGAGCCACACCAGCTGGGCTTATTGAGCTTCTTGATAACCAATGCTTTGAATTCAATATCTGATATTTGACTTGCCTCTGTTTCATTTATTATTCTATCTGGGGCTTCCTCTTTTCCTCTCATTTGGGGATTGTTTCTGTGTCTTCCCATTGTTTGCGAGACTCTTCTTGTTAGCCTCTGTTCCTTAAATTGATCTGTTCTGACTCCTTGTGTTTATGGTATGAACTTCTATGGTAGGATATCTGTGAGATTCAGTGGTGCCATCTCCTTAATCTTCTGAGCTCTCTGGTATTGGACCGTTGTTTATGTTGGCTCTCTGTATGTCTTTGGGTTTTGATTGTTGTTGGGTCTTTCTCTGGTGGGTCCTTATCTCCACCTGGTTTACTGTGGGTCACTCTGTCCACCACACCTTGTATTCTGTTGTGCAGGTGTGGACAGATTGTGTTGAAGTTCATTCTTCTGTGTGAACAAAGTTTTTAGTCTTCTCTTTCTCAGTCTTGTTCAGTTGTTTATTGTGGGTAGTTTCTCCACCAATTGGTTATATTTTCAGGTCAGTCCTGATTTGAGGTTAGTGTGGGTTCCACTCCCTCCTTAACCTTCTTCTGTTGTTATCTGTTGGTGGTTCCTTTGTTGGTGGGTTTTCTCTTCCAGCAGCTATCCTGGTGTTCACAGCTTCCACCTACTCTTATTTGTGATCAGTTGGAGGGGGAAAGCAAAATGGTTTAAGACAGCAGGAGTATATTCTCTGTTGTTTAATGTACCAACCCTTAGAGAAGAGACAGGAGATCCTTTGGATATGTATAGTGTTAACCGGGATATTTCACCTGACTAGTCACTTTTAAGAAAGTGTGGGGAGTAGGTAATACTCTTGTTAGTGGAGGGGAATGATTGTGAGTTGGAGCTAGAAAGCCGTGAGCTTGTAGGACTTCAGATTATGAGGTAAGATGAGACTAAAGGACAGCAAATAGATGTAGTGTGTGAGAGAACAGAGTTAACCACAATAGTAGTAAAGTTGAGGAAACAGTGGAGTGGGCTAAGACCTGGGGATGAGTGGGGGTGCTGTGTAATATTTACAATTGTATGGAACAGCAATTATTTACAATGCTAATGGAACAACAATCAGATGACAGATTCTATGTGATCTGGAAAACAAGATTAGGAAGTATAGGACCTAGAGTGATGTGTTAATGGAACACAAGAGAAGTGAAAGACAGTAAGTTAATAATACACTATGAATGAGAGAATAAGGGAAATCACTCAAACAATGCAGTTCAACCAGTCAAGCAAAGAAGACTAAACAGAAAGAAGAGAAATACAAAAATACTAGTAAAATGAAAGATGTAAGAATAATGAAAAAATAATAATACAAATATACAATATCTTGCAAGTCCTCTGGAGTAGCAAAGTGAAATTTGTCTCACTGTCTCAGCTGTCGGGGTGACCCCGGTTTGGGTCCAACTCTGGTCTTTTCACAGTTTCTGGTTTTATTGTCTTACTTGTGGGAATTGTTAAAAAATAGAACAACAACCAAAAAACAAAAAACCTAACAACAAGAATAACAACAACAACAAAAAAAAACCTCCTGCTGGCTTCAAACTGGCTAAGCCAGTTGTGCTGGACTTCCTGGCTGCAGCAGGCTGAAACGGGAATTGATTTCTCTTCTCTCTCCTCCCCAGCGGCCTTGGACCTAACTCTGGCCCAGCCCCCCAGTGCTCCACTGTGCCCAGCCTAGGCCTACAGTCCACCAGCCCAGCTGTCCTTGAGGTGTACCAATTAGGGGGAATTTACACACCCGCTTCTCACTCTTTGTTGTCCTAGATGCTAGGGGCTCTCAGCACCCCTTCAGGCTAGTTCAGCTCCCCCAGTGTGTTAAGTCTTTCTGGGGATTACTGACTCCCTGATTGCTGGGCAGGCGTTTTGCCTGTGGTTGCCTGGCTGCCATTGTGGATGCTGGTGCGGGCCTCCTCTGCTGTTTCCTTGGGGGTGCAGGGGTCAGGCGTGCTCCAACCAGGGCCTGTGTTGTGGCAGGACAATAGTGGGCACGCACCGTCCTGGGCTGAGGACTTATGCCCAGGGTCTTCCTCTGTGTGCACTCTCCCGGGTTCCTCAGCTCACACTCTCCCTGGAGCTATGGTTGTGAGCTCAGGATCCTCCTAGCCACCGTGGGGGTGCCCTGAGGTGGAGGGGGGGAGGTGGGAAAGGCCTGATTGACTGCCACAGCAGAGTTCCCCAAACAGCTAGCTGCCTTGTGTCTCTTTCTTTACTTTTTCTTTTTTAAAAAAATTGCTCCTGTTCATGCCTGCCACTCCATGCAAGGGCCTGGCCTCTCACTCAGCCCAGTTTTCCAACCAGACCAGGGACTATCTGGGTCAGGGCCCAGCCTGGCCCAACTCTCAACTCTCCTCAGCCAGGGAACACAGACTCTGTGGGTGCTCACAGCCCCAGTGTGTTAGTCACTTCCTCCTTTTTCCCTCCCTGCAGCTTCAAGTAACCAGGTCTGTCCTGGTGCTGTCCCAATGTTGTTTGCTAGGGGAGGGAGCAGTTGACCTGACTCTCTCCCAAAAACCCTGCAGCAGACCCGGCTGGCACTGGGCCTGGGGCTGCAGCCACCCTAGTCCCCACGTTGGACCCTGGGACCTTTTTTGTCCTGAAGGTCTCTCCTTACCGGCTGATTTTTCTATGTCCTGTACAATTTAGGTCTTCAATCTACATATATGCTGGATACTGTTGGCTGTTCACTCTGTTTCTCAGAAGATCAGGTAGTTGTTTCACCTGTGTGCAGGGGAGTGGACTCTGCTCCTACCTATCTCACCTCCATCTTCCTATTATTTGTCTTATTCAAGGTTTTTATGTACTTTTTCATGTTGATGTAGATCCCACAATGTTGTTTTTTTTTTGTAGTTCTGACTAAATTCCTTCAGCATTATTATAACCTTTATTTTGAACTCCTCACCTGATAAATTGCTTGCCTCTATTTTACTTAACTCTTTTTCTGGAGATTCCTCCTTTTCTTTTGTTAGAGGTTTTTTTCTTTGTCTCCCACTTTAGTTGTATTTTTGTGTTTGTTTCTATGAAGTAGATTGATTTGCTTTGACTCTGTCCTGTGGAGTGGCCTTCTGTGTTAGTAGTCCTGTGGGACCCAGTGGCGTGGACTCCTTTTGTTTTCATGATCTGTGTGCTCTGGGGGTAACCTCTCTGTGAGTTATATAGGCTTTCCTGTTGTATTTTGTTCCTGATTATTATTGGTCCATTCATGAGTGGAAACTCCCCTCCATCTAGCTGGCTAACAGGCTCAATTGCCACCACATGTTGTATGCTGTTGTATAGGTACTTGTAGAACAAAACTAAACAACACAAAAACATCAAAACAAGCAACCCCCTTGACCACCATAGCAATATCAACCACCAGAGTACAAAGAATAGTAACAGCAGAAAGTGCAATAAAATAGTAGAGGAAGGGGAAAAGGGAAAAGAATACAAGAAGACCTAAGGAAAGAAAAGTGATTATGAGAGCAGGAAGAGGAAGAGAACTACTACTCATAATGAGTTGAAAGAGGAAAACAGGAAAAATGAACACAGAAAAGGTAATAAAAATAGTAAAAAGAGAGAAGAAGGGAACAGTGGTGTAATCAAAGATAAGAGTAGAATAGGAGATGAGAAAGAAAAATTAGAGTACCAAAAATAAAAGAAAAAGAAAAAAGATAAAAACATGAACAAAAAGGCTGTGAAAAAGAAAAATAGCTAAGATAATGAAAAAAAGTGCATTTATGTCAGCACAGTTTAGATCTTGCCTTCTGTTTTCTCCCTTTGGATACTGCTCTGATGTCTGAGTCTGGTGTAAGCCCATGTCAGGTGCTGTACATGTCTTTTCCAAGCTACAAGTGATCCACAGTTTGTAGCCGATTCCTCTGGGATTAGCTGCTCCCAGGCTGAGCCAAGCTGCTTTGCAAAGCTGGCTTTTATCAGTACTGGGTCCAGACATGTGTCTACAAATGTACCAAGTCACCAAAGGATCTACTTCTTCCTGTCTCTGCCTGCTGGCCTGCTGTCAGTCTTAGACTAGTCACAGACCCAACTATTTCTGAGAGGGCTTCTGACAGAAATAGGGGGCTGTGATTCCTGGATCTCTCATGGTAGGTGACTTTCAGACTTCAGGAGAGGTGGTGGGTGCGTTCCCCTTCCCCCAAGTCACTAGTCTGAGTTTGTCTGGGATTATTTCCTTGTACTCAGCAGGGTGGGATCCCTAGTAGGGTTCCAGAGCCCAGACTGTGGGTCTGCTGCAGCTGGGAGAGTATTTATGTGGCTCTCCTGTGAGGGGGGAGCACCAGTCTGTTTCCCAGGAATGTGTACTGATTGGCTGGGCCCTACTGCCAGTCTCTGATGACCCCTGAGTCTGTTGATGTTGCTGTCTTCTCAGCAAGGGTTGAGATGCAGGATGGGAGAAAGAAAGAAAAAAATCAAATAAAGCAGAATACCAAGACAGAGCAAAACTGAAGAAAGAACAAAAAAATGTTGCTGAGTGGAACAAACAGGATTTCAGAGGTTTTGGCAAGGAGATTTCCAGAGGGTGTGGTGAGTGGTATCCCACAGGGTAAGGTAACTGATTTTCCCCTGGAAAGAACTGGCTCTTCTCAAGAAAGATGGCTGCTGCGGAGCTCAGGTATATCCAGGCACCCAAAATCCCACAGCCACTCCCCCAAGACTCTCCCCAGTGCCTCCCACTTCAGACTCTTCTCACACAACTCCAGTCCAATCCACCTTCCCCTTGCCAAGTCCCAAGGTGGATACCTGCAAACACAAAGCCTGTGCTTTGCCACTTTAAGAGCAAAGAAAAGAAAGGGAAAAAAAGATGGTGGGTTTGTGTTCAGCACTTTTCATCTTTCCCCAGAGCTGAGAAGCACCATGGTAAAGACTCCTTGATCTCCTGATCTGGATGCTCTAGGAATGTCCCTTGCATGGTTATGTGGACTCTCCTCTTGTATTGTGTCCTGATTGTCATTGGTCCATTTGTTGGTGGGAACTTCCCCCATCTGGCTGACTAAGGGGCTTGTCTGCTACCGTGACTACATCTGCCTTGAGAGTTCTAGGTGTTGGATGGATCCTCAGTCAGGGCATGTACAGGAGGCCACCTATCAATGCTTCTTTCTCACACTGATATATCTCCCCCCTCTCTCAAATCAACAGATTATACCCTTTATGCATCATCTTTCAAGTCTCATATCACCCTGATGGAGTAAGAAAAGGAAGGGAAGAGTCTAGCAGCAAAACTATAACACTGAACAGTGGCAGGGTGCTTGTGCCACTCCCTCCAGTGAGGATCAGCCTTGGGCTCCCACTGCTGCACTGCCGCTGGGGTCTCTGCAGCCAGCACTGCCCTGGCCACCTCTCTCTGTCTACCCCCTCCAGCGCTTCTGGCTCCTTGGCCAAACCACAGCCTCCTCAATTAGACTCTGTCCATTTTACGGTTCCAGTGGCACCTGGGCCAGGGAGTTGACAGCCCCTTACCTGGCAAGTAAAGCAGCCCCCGACCCTGGCTCCTGGTGGTGGCAGAGTACACAGCCCTGCCTGGGGTGCAGAGCACAGAGACAAGGTGTGGCTGTTCTGGTAGCTTTTTCCTGAGGAGGGTGTTGTAATTTCTTCACATTGTCTCCCACTCCAAATGTTTACAGCCAGACACACTGGATTGGGTGGTGGTGGCAGCAGCTCCACCAGGAGAGCCAAGGTTACTTGCCTCGAAGTGCCCTCACATGTGCGTAAGTGCTTGCACACTTGCACACATATACCCGCACACTTGTCCGTGCACCTGCTCACTTACAGTCAGCTGGATTTTTGAGTTGATTGCTCTGTGATTTAGCTGCAAGTCCAGTCCACAGCTGGGAGCAAATAGAGCTACTCCAGTTACTCTGCAGCCATCTTGGAACCTTCAATGTCTGTTCCCAAGACTGCTTCTAAGTATTTCATTCTACTATTTTTCAAAGTGGAATGAGTCTTTGCACTCAACGGGTTATTTGGGAAGAGTGGTAAGAAAATTAACAACTGTAAAATAACCAAAATAGCAATAGCTGACACTTATTGAGTGCTTACTCTGTTCCAGTCTTTGTGTTAAGAGTTTGATATATTTTCATTTATTGTATCCTCCTAAAAGCACTAAAAATAGATAACATTATGAAACCCATTTTCCACATAAAACAACTCTTGAGTTTCATATCTCATATCCATAACTACTGTAATGTAGTCTCCTGCGAATAAGTATTTAAAATATATTACCCAAATACATGAACACAGTCCAGTTTATGGAATAACAAAGTTGTAACCTCTCCATCCTCAGTCCTTGTTGTTATGTACTTTAGTGCCATTAATATAATTTTTGATCTTTGATGGCTTGTCCAATACTACAGGAGATATGTGCTTTGCTCTGAGGGTCTCTGAAAGGTCATCTAAGTTAGCTACTTGATTTCTAAGCTACTGTTGGCCTGATGTATTTAGAAGGTCTAATAAATCTGTGTTGGTGCTGTAAGCTGCTTTTACCACAGCATTTTGTATGGCATTTCAAAAGAAGTAGTGTCCCTAGCTGAAGAAGCAGCATGGTGTAATGGCTAAACTTTTCATCTTCAGACTCATACAGCCTAGAGTTCAAAACCAGTTTTGCTTCTTTCCAGCTTGGCAAGTTACTTAACCTTTCTTTACCTTAGTTTCCTAGCACTAAAAGCGATTTTTTCTAGAGGCTTTAAGAGGAGGGAAAAGTCTATATGGAATAAGGATTAGGAGAATTTATATTCCATACCCTGCAGCTGTGTGTATGTGTGTGTATGTGTGCCTACTAATGTAAAAGTATAGACTCAATCTCACTGTTCCTAATCTCCCTGGCTCAACTGACTACAGTATAAAAATGTATCATTCCATTCATTCAGCCATTCTTTATGATATTCCCTTTAGAAAGTGCTATGAAATAGAATCACACATAAAACTGTATTTCATGTGTGTCCTAATAATGAGTTCATTCTTTACCACATTTGTTAAAAAGAATATCAAATCATGATTTGATACTTATTGTCAAATGTTAGCAAACTTTATATCCACCTATAGTTATGTAACAGTTGAACATTAATATTTATTGCTAGAGGTTGCAAATTTACAGCACTTTATTTAAAATATTTGGTGCCTCACAGTTTGTTGGCACCAAAAGTGTAAGAAAACAAATGACAGCAGAGCAGATTCTAATGTAGTCTGATGGTTCATCTTTAAAAGGGAACCCTATTTCCAGAGTGAACATCTGCTCTTAATGTGGAGTGCAGGGCGATAGCTGAGGCTGCTATACTTTTAGCAGATGGAATTGACATGGACTAGAAATTCACAGAGCATTGGACACTGAAGTTCCTCATCTCACCAGACTGTTTCCTGGATAGTTCATGTCTAGCAGCTTTGAGCTTGCAAATGCCAAATGAGTACACATTGTCTTCTGAGTAAGAAGAACTTCCCATGTATTGAATTCAACATAGTTCTTTTTCGGAGACCCATGGCTCAAATAGTTATGTTTCCTTGTATTGTATATATGGAAAGATCACAGTCCATTTGTCTGTAGATACATTTGTAAGAAATGAATGATAAGTCATGGCTATTACATATGGAAAGAACCTATCAGGTCATTAACTGACTTCCTTATAACCATGGCAGCATTGCTCCCTCAACAATCAGCCTGGCTTTTGTCCAATTTCACTTTAAAGGAAACACATTTGCAAAATCCCCTTTTACATAAGGCTGTTAGCCTCCAGATTTTAATATGCTTTCCTTCTTCCCTCTCCCTACTTTTTTTTTGGTCCATAGTTCTCTTAAGATAATACAACCCATACTGTATTAAATTGCTCAAAGACCTAAAAGTAAAACCTTATTATAATATGCCAGGGCTGTGCTAAAAGAATATTGTGTGTTAGTAACTTTCTATTATGTTAACTTTCTATTGTGCCCAGAAGTGGAAAGAAGCAGAGCCTTTTGACAATACAACTAGTTTCTTTAACAGTCACACTTGAAGACAGGTAGCTGTAGTCTGAGGTTTAAATTTAACACTGTGTACTTATATTTTAAAAACGACAGTCAAATGTGATTTAGAGGCTCTTAAACTTTGTGACTAAGTGTCATTTCTATCTCTAACAAGAAAAGAAAATATATTTAATATATTTGGTTTAGTACCTATGGTGATGATAGGCTAATGGACACTAGAAATATGTAGAGAGATAGATTTAGATGAGAGAGGCTAGTGATTCATGCTTGCTTATCAAATGATGTTTCATTCACAGTTATTAATAAACCATAATAAACACAGTGCTATGATTTGTAGTTGAGCATCAATAAAAGAAGATAAATATGAATAGTGAAAAAAAAACAGTAACCAGAAGAGAGAAAAAAATTACTATAAGTAGAAGTCTTTTCATCACTCTCTCATTATGTCTCAGAAACAAGAAACATTTTTTTATTTTTAAACAATAAAAATTAAAACAAAGGCATTAGCAAAAGTGCTACACATCACACCTTAAATGTGTATAAACTCTCCTGGAGGTAAAGAGAACTTTATATTTTTCAACAGCCACGAAATCTTGATTAACAACCTATTCTGTGGAAAGCACTATTCTAGGAGCTATGGGAAGAATGAAGGGGTATATCATTAACTCTTTCACATGTAAAATGACAGTGCTCAGAGCCCTGACCAATATGCTTTCTTGTCCATATTCATTTTATATTTTATATATTTTTAAATGATTTTGTTTATTTTTAGAGAGAGGAGAGTGAGGAAGAAAGAGAGGGAGAGAAACATCAATGTGTGGTTGCCTCCCATGCGTCCCCTACTGGGGACCTGACCTTCAACCCAGGCATGCGCTCTGACTGGGAATCGAACCAGTGACCCTTTGGTTCCCAGGCTGGTGCTCAATCCACTGAGCTACACAAGTCAGGACTATATTTTATATTTTTTACAATTCATCACGATGTGACAATCTGAAATATTAAGACAGACTAAAGAGGCTGCTTAACAGCCACATGATTTTAATTTAGAGAGCCAAATAGTGGTACATATATTTGTGAAGCCAAAAGGACATGTTTCAAGGCAATAGCACCCCTGTGACTCTAACTAATCCTCTAGGGCTAAGGACTAGAACACATCAGAACTACAATGCATATGCGTATTTGCAGATGCATATTAACCAGAATTATAGGCTCTGGGTTTGAATATGGGAAGGAATCCCATGGTGTCTGATGTATTTTTCAGGTGTCTATTGCACATATATTAATACTCTAATCCTTTGGATTAGAGACTTTTTTTCTTCCGCTTGGTACATGATCTTTCAGTAATGTGTAATTAGTTAAAAAAATGAGACATGAATCCTGAAATATCAAAGCATTTTGCATTGTTCATGTGTATATATTAAAATTTTTGGAATAGAAAACATCTGGTTTCTTCAAAGAATTCTTTTCATTCATTTTTGACATTTATAATTCTAACAGAAACAAAAGTTACAACCTGCCTTGCATCGGGTGTATTTTGAAAGTGACCCTGGGCTTTCCCTCTCTTACATGGAATGTGTATGTGTGTGTGAAGCATCTCGGAGTCAGTCAGCAATGGCTGGGGAAGAACTCAGTGGATAAGAGCAGCATATAGGACCCAGCTGGTGTAGCTTGGTGGATTGAGCTAGGGCTGGGAACCAAGGGATCCCGGTTAGATTCCCAGTCAGGGCACATGCCTGGGTTGTGGGCCAGGTCCCCAGTGGGGGCCATGTGAGAGGCAACCACACATTGCTATTTCTCCCTCTCTTTCTCCCTCCCTCCTCCTCTCTCTAAAAGTAAATAAATAAAATCTTAAAAAAAAAGAGCAGCATATAAGAGATAAGTCCTAGCTTTCTTATTAAAGGTTTGAGCAAAAAGAGAAAAGGACTCATGGACATGGAAAATAGTGTGGTGATTGCAGGAGGTGGGTGATGGCATAAGGGGACTAAATAGTAATGGAAAAAATACAATAGAAAAAGAATGGTAGAGCTCATCAGTAAAGATTACAGCTAACATTCATGGATACTTCCTGTGAGCCAGGATTTAATTATTTTACATGAATTATCTCACCATAATTCTGTGATTTAGGTAATATTGTGACTCCAGTTTTGCATTTGAGGCAACGAAGGACAAGAAAGATGAAATAAGTTTCAATCTAACTCAAAGTTGGGTGTCATACTCAAGTAGTCTGGCTTCATAGGCCAAGAGAGTAACCACTTCATTAAATTGCCCTATCACTGGGACAGACCTGAGCATGGTATGGCCTAGTCTTTGGTATTTTGTTTATGTATTTTTATTTCTATTTCAAGTACAGTAGTCTCCATTTTCCCCACCACCACTCCGGCCTACCCCAGCCATCCCCACCTCCCACCCTCGATCCTACCCCCCTTTGCCTTTGTCCATGTGTCCTTTACACATGTACCTTGACAACCCTCCCCCCTCCCCCTCCATTATCCCCTACCACCTTCCCTCTGGTTACTGTCAGTTTGTTATTTAGTTCAATGTCTCTGGTTATATTTTTATTGCTTATTTGTTTTGTTGATTAGGTTTCAATTATATGTGAGATCATATGGTATTTGTCTGTCACCACCTGGCTTATTTCACTTAGCATAATGCTCTCCATATCCATCCAAGCTGTCGCAAAGGGTAGTAACTCCTTTCTTTCTGCTGCATAGTATTCCACTGTGTAAATATACCACAGTTTCTTATATCCACTCATTTACTGATGGACACTTAGGTTGCTTCCATCACTTAGCTATAGTAAATTGTGCTGCTATGACCATTGGGGTACATAGTTCCTTTTGAATTGGTGTTTCGGTAGGGTATAGTTCCAGTTGTGGAATTGCTGGGTCAAAAGGCAGCTCCATTTTTAGTTTTCTGAGGAAATTCCATACTGTTTTCCACAGTGGCTGCACCAGTCTGCATTCTCACCAACAGTGTACTAGAGTTTCACTTTCTCTGCCTCCCTGACAGCACTTGTTGTTTGTTGATTTTGTTATAATAGCCATTCTGACCTGAGTGAAGTGGTATCTCATTGTGGTTTTAATTTTCATCCCTCTGATGGCTAGTGATGCTGAGCATCCTTTGATATGTCTTTGTGCCCTCTATATGTCCTCCTTGGAGAAGTGTCTGTTCAGGTCCTTTGCCCATTTTTTAATTGCATTGTTTGTCTTCCTGGAGTTGAGTCGTGTGAGTTCCTCATATACTTTGGAGATCAAATCCTTGTTCAAGGTATCATTTGAAAATATATTTTCCTATATAGTTGGTTTCCTTTTCATTTTTCTGATGTTTTCTTTAGCCATGCAGAAGTTTTTTATTTTCATGAAGTTCCATTTGTTTATTCTTTTAAAAACATCTCGCCTAGGGATTCTGGTGAGCTTCCAGGGTTTAGAAGCTCTGTCTGAAAGCATGCTGACCTCTTTTTTTCAAAAAGAGCCAGTGTCAACATCTCAGGGAGAAAATAACACAGACAGTAGAGATGCTTATGATCATTGGTGATAAATATACATCATATGGTCAAAATGCTTCCCATTATCTCCCAGTGAGGGAAGCAGATACTTTGCTTATGAAATGTACTATTTATTGTCTTGCACAGTGGTTTCAGCTCAAATTAAATGTTTCACATTAGACAAGGGACAAATGATCACCTCCCACAGTGGTGCAGTAACAAACATGTAGTAGTTTGAGAGCTGGAAAGAAAATTGTTACTCCCAAAGATGCAATAAATATATGATGTGTTTACAAAATCCTTTGATGAAGTGAACACTGAAGGTGCTCCTAGCAGTACTTCTGCTTAAGAAAAAAAACATACTTAAAAAAGAAGAAGAAACATTTAAAAATACTGTCTGATCTGTCAATATTTTGTTAACATACAATACCTTAGGGAACAAAACATATAAGTAAAATCTTCAGTGAAGCAAAAACTCATTCCTTCTTCACATCATAGGGCAGGAAACTGGCAAGAACAGCCAGGCATAACATTTTGCAGTTTAAAAGTAACTTAGTAAGATAGGCTTCTTCTGCACCCCCTCCTTTTAATTTTGATTGGTCTATGAAAAATGTAATGGCCAAACATGTGATTTTCTTCAGTGATGCACCCTGATGCCTGCCTGCAACACCCATTTTCATTCTACTCTTTCAGCACTCGCAGTATTCTGGGAGATCTGTCATTTCTTCTCTCTTTGCTAGGCTCCTTATTTTAAATACTCCAAGGAAATCAGTCTCATCCCTACATCCACTTGTCTCTGGCCCTGATCTAAAGCATTAGCAGAGGCAAGAAAGAAGTTCAAGACCACAACTAGCAGCTGCTGCTAGTGTTCAGTCCCTAAGAAGAATCCAAGGTCAGGTCTTTGCAAAGGGACTTCTCTACTTAATGCTTGCCATAGCCAACCTTCCTTCCCCTACCTGGAGAATAGTAGGCAGGATACCACAGTGAAAGGCAGCAGCACCCCATGCTGAGATTAGACTTTCAACCTATCTAGTTTTTTAAAATATGTATAAGCACACAAGAAGTTGCCAAAATGTACAGTGAGGTTTCACACACAATTTACCCATACTTTCCAAATATTATTATCTTTTATAATTGTAGTACAGTATCAAAACAATTAAATTGAGGATTAAATGCTCCAATAAAAAGATACAGGGTAGCTGAATAGAAAATAAAATGAAACCTGCACATGTGCTGCCTACAAGAGACCTACCTCAGAAAAAAAGACCTACACAGATTGAAAGTCAAGGGATGGGAAAAAATATTCCAAGCAAATGAACATAAAAAAAAAGCCAGGGTAGCAATACTTATATCAGACAAAATAGATTTGAAAACAAAGGACATAAAAAGAAACAAAGAAGGATAATTCATAATAGTCAAGGTAAGTATCCATTAAGACATAAAACATTGTAAATGTATATGAAACCAATATAAGCAATGTATATGAAAATCTTAGAGGACCTCAAGGAAGAGAGAGACAGCAACGCACTTATAGTAGGAGATTTTAACACCTGAATGTCAAAAATAGATCTTTCAACAAAATATTAGAAAGGATATTGTGAAATTAAACAGCACTCTAGATCAAATGGGCTTAACAGATACATATAGAACAATTCATCCCCAAAAAGCAACATACACATTATTTTCAAATGCACATGGAACATTTTCAAAGAGAGATCACATGATAGAACACAAAACAAGCCTCCACAAATTCAAGAAATTTGAAATCATATCAAGCATTTTCATAGACCACACGGGCCTGAAACTAGAAGCCAAATTCAAGGAAAAAACTCAAAAACACTCAAATCATGGAGATTGAATAACACGCTATTAAACACTGAATGGGTTAATTCTGAGATCAAGGAAGAAATCAAAGAGTTTCTGGAAACAAGTCAAAATGAACACACAACAGCCCAAAACATATAGGGAAGAGCAAAGGCTGTCCAGAGAGAGAAGTTCATAGCAATATAGGCCTACCTAAAAAAGGTAGGAACATTTCAAATAAATAACCAACACTACATCTACAAGAACTGGAGGAATAGCAACAAACAAAACCCAGAGTGAGTACAAGGATGGAAATAACCAAGATCAGAACAGAATTAAATGACACAGAGACTAAAACAACATCCAAAGGATCAATAAATCCAGGAGCTGGTTCTTTGAAAAGATAAACAAAATGGACAAGCCTTTAAGCAGACTCATCAAAAAAAGAGAGAGAAGACCAAAATAAATAAAATCAGAAATGAAAGAGGAGAAATTGCAACTGATACCACAGAAATACAAAGCATAGTAAGAAATTACTATGAACAACAATATGCCAAGAAATTTGAAAACCTCGGTGAAATGGACAAATTTCTAGAGAAATATAATCTTCCAAAATTGAATGAAGAAGCAGAAAGCCTGAACAGACTGATAACGCCTGGTGAAATTGAAGCAGTAATCAAAAACTCCCAGCAAACAAAAGCCCTGGACTGGATGGTTTTACAGAGGAACTTTACAAAACATTTCAGGAGGAACAACCCCCACCATTCTCAGACTATTACAAAAAATCCAACAAGAGGTAAGACTCTTGTACTCTTTTTACGAAGCCAGCATCATTGCAATCCCAAATCCAGATAAAGACACCGGAAAGAAAACTGTAGGACAATATTGCCAGTGAACACAGAAACTAAAATCATTAACAAAATATTGTCAAGTTTCATCCAGCAATACATTAAAAAGATCATACACCATGATCAAGCAGGATTCATCCCAGGGGTGAAAGGATGGTACAATATTAGGAAATCAATAAACATAATGCATCAGATAAACAATGGAAATCTAAAAATCACATAATCATATTAATAGATGATGAAAAATCATTTGATAAAGAACAGCACCCATTTATGATAAAAACACTCAGCAAAGTGAGAGTAGAGGTTGCATACCTCAACATAGCAAAGGCCATATATGAGAAACCTAAAGCCAATACTATACTCAATGGGCAAAAACCAAAAGCTTTCCCACTAAAATCAGGAACAAGACAAACATGCCCCCTTTCATCACTTATATTCAACATAGTATTGGAAGTCCTAGGCACAGTAATCAGACAAGAAAAATAAATAAAAGGCATCCAAATGGAAAAGGAGGAAGTAAAACTGTCACTGTTTGGAGATTACATGATAATGTACATAGCAAACCTGGGGTGAGGGGGGAGTGGTGGGGTGAAAATACAGACAACTGTAATTGAACAACAAAGTAATTTAAAAAAAGAAAACCTTATAGACATCACCAAAAAACTACTTGACCTGATAAGTGATTTTGGCAAAAGCGTGGGATACAAAGTCAATATTCAGAAATTGAAGACATTTTTGTATACCAACAATGAAATATCAGAAAAAGAAATTAGGAAAAAAATCCCATTTGATATAGCAACGAGAAAAATAAAGTACCTAGGAATGAACCTAACCAAGGAAATAAAAGACCTGTATTGAGAATACCACAGAACACTGAAGAAAGAAATTAAGGAAGACACAAATAAATGGAAATATATACTATATCCATCAATTGGAATAAATAACATAATCAGAATGTCCATACTGTCCAAAGCAATTTATAGATTCAACACAATCCCTATTAAAATACCAATAACATATTTCACAGATATAGAACAAACATTTCAAAAATTTATATGGAATCATAAATGACCCCGAATAGCCACAGCATTTTCAGAAAGAAGAACAAAGTAGGAGGGATAACAATACCTGATATTAAATTATATTAAAAGGCCACAGTAGCCCTGGCTGGTAGCTCAGTGGATTGAGCACGGGCTGCAAACCAAAGGATCGCCGATTCGATTCCCAGTCAGGGCACATGCCTGGGTTGAGGGCCAGGTCCCCAGTGAGGGCCATGTGAGAGGCAACCACATATTGATGTTTCTCTCCCTCTCTTTCTCCTTCCCTTCCCCTTTTTTTGAAAATAAATAAATAAAATCTTTTTTGAAAAAAATATATCTAATTCTGTATCGTGGAGTTTTTGCTATATCATGGGATTTTGTGGTATATAGGTGTGTATATAATATTTATGATTTTAATTATTTTGCCTAAAATTTTAAACAATATAAAATATAAAAAATGTGAATTAAAACATATTAAAAGAATATTAAATCGAAATAAAATACAGTATGTATTTCATCAGCAGATGAATACCATACTGTACACAATGGAAATGCAGTATGCTACTACCGCTTGTGCAAGTTTGCAAACGTGAGATTGTACACGGCACACTATTGGCTGATGGAATGGAAGGCGACCAACCACAGCAATGTGTTCTGTATTCTGGGTGCTGATTGGCTCAGTGACCATAGCATCTGTCTGTTTGCTCTCCCGTACTGTTCCCATATGTTCAGTATCTCTCCTTGTCCACTTCACATCGATGTCTGATCGCTACACATAGTGTTGCTCTGTGGTGTTGTGTTTTTGTGAAATTTTCATAAAAGTTTGAATTTAAGCCCTGGCTGGTGTAGCTCAGTGGATTGAGTGCGGGCTGGGAACCAGAGGGTCCCGGTTCGATTCCCAGTCAGGGCACATGCCTGGGTTATGGGCCACATCCCCAGTGAGGGCCATGTGAGAGGCAACCATACATTGCTGTTTCTCTTCCTCTCTGTCTCCCTCTCTTCCCCTCTCTCTAAAATAAACAAATAAAATCTTTTTAAAAAAATTGAATTTATTTCAAGCCCTACAATGCCACCCAAATGTTCTGTGCCTTCTAAGGCTTCTGGCAGTGAATCCAAGTGCCAGAGGAATATGCTTACCATCAAAGAAAAGGAAGAACTTCTCGACATGTTAAAGGAAGGCAAAAGCTACGAGGCTGTAGGCCACCATTATGGGATCAACGAATTTACCATCCGCTACACAAAGAAAGATGAGAAGAATATTGGGTCTGTGGCAATGATGACTTTTAACAAGACTGCAAAGACGGTGGTCACTTCCTGCAATAAGGCCATTGTGAGGATGGAGTCTGCATTGACCCTGTGGATAAATGACTGCAAGAAGAAGAATATCTTGCTGGATACCAACACCATCCAGATGAAGGCCAAGAAACTTTATGATGGTTTTGCGGAAAGCATGGACATTCACAATGGTGATAGGATGAAGACAAGAATGAGGACGATGGCAAAGAAGGAGGACCGTCATGTGCTTCTCCCACCAGACCAACCCCATTCAGTGCCAGCAAGGGCTGGTTTGACAAATTTCAGAGACACTTTGGACTCAAGAGCATTTCTCTGCATGGAGAAGCTCCATCTGCGGATATCCACTCACAACCTTTGACGGACGAAGACTTGACGGACAAAGACCTGACGGAGATGATGAAGTCAGCAAGTGAAGAAGAGGATGAGGAACAAGATGAACTATGGGTTGGAGAAGAGGAGTAGGTTGGCCTAACACTCAATCATCTTGCAACCATGGTCAGAATGGCCAAAGAACTTCAGCAAGTGGCTGAAGAATGGGACCCCAGATGCTTCGTTCATTGCACTTCGTAAATACAATCAAGAGAAGCATGTCAGTTTATAAAAACCTACTCACTCAGAAGAAAAAGCAGAAGGCTTTATTTCCCTTGGCTGCAATCCTGGGTTACTCCATCGGTCTTGCTCCTTAGTTGTCCCTCCCAGTCTATCTGCCCACGAATGAGGGACTGCCCAGTCGGCAAGGCACTGCCTTGTCCATTCCAACCCGACACCTTGTCATGAATCCTCTTCGACACGACTGCCCGTCTCCACCCCTCCTACAGGTGAGACATTAAAACCTGGAGTGAAAAGAGAACAGAGATAGACACAGACAAGGGTCATCCCTAAAAACAGAGACAGTGACAAAAAATGAACTTCGCTACTCCAGAGAACTAGACAGATCAATTTAAGAAACAGAGGCTAGCAAGAAGAGTCTCACAAACAATGGGAAGACAAAGAAACAATCTCCAAATGAAAGGAAAGGAGGAAGCCCCAGAAAGAATGATAAACGAAACAGAGGCAAGCCAACTATCAGATAGTGAGTTCAAAGAATTGGTTATCAGGAAGTTCAAGAAGCTTGATGAGCTCGCAGAGAACTTCAAGAAACTACAGGGAAACTATAACGAACTCACTGCAAACTATGTCAACATGAAAAAGGAAATAGAAACTATCCACAAGGGCCAAGAGGAAATGAAGAATACAATATCTGAACTGAAGAATACAATAGAAGAAATCAAAAGCAGGCTCGAGGAAGCAGAGGATCGGATCAGCGAGCTGGAGAACAAGGTAGAAAAAAACACCCAGAAAGAGCAGGAACAGGAAAAGAGACTCAGAAAGAATGAAGAGGTATTAAGGGAAATGCAGGGCAACATGAAACGTAATAATATTTGTATAATAGGGATGCCAGAAGGAGAAGAAGAAGAGCAAGGGATAGAAACGTGTTTAAAAAAATAATGATGGAAAACTTCCCTAATCTGATGAGAGAAAAAGTCATACAAATCCAGGAAAAACAAAGAATCCCAATCAAAAGGAACTCAAACAGGCCCACTTCAAGACACATCATCATTAAAATGGCAAAGTTCCAAGACAAAGAGAGAATCCTAAAGGCAGCGAGACACAGACAGGAAGTAACAAAGAAGGGAGCCCCGATAAGGTTAGCAGCTGACTTATCAGTGGAAACACTCCAAGCCAGAAGACAATGGCAAGAAATATTCCAACTAATGAGAACTAGAGGCCTGCAACCAAGGCTTCTGTACCCAGCAAAGCTCTCAATCAAGATAGACGGCCAAATAAGGAGCTTCCCAGACAAAAGAAGTCTAAAAGAATACACCTCCACCAAACCAGTTCTGCAAGAGATACTAAAGGGACTGCTTTAAGGAAAGGAAGGAAAAGAGAGAGAGAAAGGAACACACATACAAAAAAAAATGGCAATGAATAAGTACCTATCAATAATAACCTTAAACATAAATGGATTAAATGCTCCAATCAAAAGATATAGAATAGCTGAATGGATAAGAAAGCACAACCCACACATATGCTGCCTACAAGAGACCCACCTTAGGGCAAAAGACCTTCACAGATTGAAAGTGAAGGGCTGGAAACAAGTTTTCCAAGCA
>PVJI01018004.1:0-34312 GCA_004026765.1 Micronycteris hirsuta
ATTCTTCCAATCCATGAGCATGGTATATGTTTCCATTGGTTTGTGTCTTCCATGATTTCTCTCTTCAGTGTTGTGTAGTTTTCTGAGTACAGGTCTTTTACCTCCTTGGTGAGGTTTATTCCCAGGTATTTTATTTTTTTTGTTGCTATATCGAATGGGATTTTTTTCCTGATTTCTGTTTCTGCTGTTTCACTGTTGGCATACAAGAATGCCTTTGACTTCTGGATATTAACTTTATATCCTGCTGTCTTGCCAAATTCAATTATTAGATCGAGTAGTTTTTTGGCAGAGTCTATAGGATTTTCTAAGTATACTATCATGTCATCTGCAAACAGCGACAGTTTGGTCTCCTCCTTTCCAATTTGGATGCCTTTTATTTCCTTTAAAGATAAGGAAAGAATCTTAAAAGCAGCAAAAGAAAAGCAGAGGGTAATCTACAAAGGAGTTCCCATAAGACTATCAGCTGATTTCTGAAAAGAAATCTTACAGGAAAGAAGGGACTGGAAAGAAGTATTCAAAGTCTTGAAAGGCAAGGACCTACATCCAAGATTACTCTATGTAGCAAAGCTATCATTTAGAATGGAAAGGCAGATAAAGTGCTTCCCAGATAAGGTCAAGTTAAAGGACTTCATCATCACCAAGCCCTTATTATATGAAATGTTAAAAGGACTTATCTAAGAAATAGAAGATCAAAACTATGAACAGTAAAATGACAACAAACTCACAATTATCAATAGCTGAACCTAAAAAACAAAAACAAAGCAAACAACTAGAATAGAAACAGAATTCCAGAAATGGAGATCACATGGAGTGTTATCAGTGAGGAGGGGGAAGGGGAGAATGGAAAGAAAAGGTATAGGGAATAAGAAGCATAATAGGTAGGCACAGAATAGATAGGGAGAGGTTAAGAATAGTTTAGGAAATGGAGAAGCCAAAGAACTTATATGTACAACCCATGGACATGAACTGTGGGGGTGGTATGCTGGCAGTTGGGGGAGTGGTGCAGGGAGGAGGGGGATAAAGGAGAGAAAAATATTTGGACAACTGTAATAGCATAATAAATGAAATGAACTTTAAAAAAACACAAAAACAAAAAGAAGAAATTTAAATTAATATTCCACCTATGCACTCACTGATGTCACAAACTGATGTCACAATACTGTTTAATTATGCTATATTGTCCTCTACCTTTTCTTACTTCTTGCCCTCCTATCCCTTGAGACTTTTCCCCTTATTTGGGGGGAGAAAATATCTCCCTGGAAATTCAGTAACAAGTCCATTGTTTCCTGATACTTTACTGCCTTTGTTTTGGAAATAAAGAGACTCAAGACTAGGTGAACAGTCATTTTCAGAATGAAAATTAGGACATAAGCAAAGGTGTGTGAAGTTATCATCTGAAATCTGGTGAAGGAGCTCAGACCTTCGGAATCTCTGAGTACCTTTGGGACATCTTTCTGGAAAGCATGAGCTAATTGGCCAAACTGAGAACAGCTGGCATATATGTAGATGGTACCACAATTTACTACTTTGTGTGGGGTATTTTGCATTATACACACTTAGTTTATGAACCCCTACTTATATAAAAAAGATTTACTGTGGTTTAAAATTTTACTCTTTAAAAGATGATTTATTCATGAAATTATTCCTAATACTGTGACAATGACTCTCTCAATGCAATGAAAACATATTTTGATTTACAAACAAGTGTTTTGGAGGCACATCTCTTCTAATGTGTCAAGTAAAAGGGGTAGGGAGGAAAAGACAAATTGCAATCACCGCACTGATGGAAGAATTGCACAGGTACAATTAGAAAAGAGACGGAAAATCGATTCTTTCAAAATTTGATTGGTACAGATCATTTACTAGAACTAAATTCATTTTTTCGAAGGTTTTATTTATTTTTAGAGAGAGGGTAAGGGAGGGAGAAAGAGAGGGCGAGAAACATCAATGTGTGGTTGCCTCTCTCATGGCCCTCACTGGAGACCTGGCCCACAACCCAGGCATGTGCCCTGACTGGGAATCGAACCAGCGCCCCTTTGGTTTGCAGCCCACACTCAATCCACTGAGCTACACCAGCCAGGGCCCAAATTCATTTTTTAAACCCATAGTCTCTTAGTTGCTTATAGCATACAAATCTCACACTATAGTTTAACGTGGGTACAAATTAATACAGATAAATGATTTATTTTTATTTCCTTTTCCTTGATGTTTTGAGCTCTATGGTAGTATAGACCTCAGCATGCAGAAGTTCTTAATGAAACATTCTCACAGATACCCAGTGTCACTCAATGGAGTTTAAATGGTTATACTTGTATACAATTAAGTGATATTATTGCTGGGTGTTAACAAAAAAAAATTTTCATTTTTTTCTCCCCCATGAATCTCAGAATAGTTGTATTTTTCCCATGACACATACATTTCCACCCATTATACAGGTCAGGCTTGTTCTCATTTGACTTTACCCATAAGGAAAAAAAAGACAACGGTCTTGTCTGGCTGCAGCACTTGGCTCGGCCCACCGTCACCCAAAGCCAGGCTGGACACTTCCTTTGGACCATAAACACTAACTCACCCTTTTCTTCCCAGGCCATTCATCTCTTTATGCTGGCTTTCCCCAGGTGTGAACAGCAAAAAGTCTCCTAGTGGTGGGGATGATTCAGGAGCAGAGAAATGGAAACAAGATAGATCTCATTTTAAAAATTATAAGGAAATCTGGGTTTGCTTTGTGTACTCTAAATTCTAACATGCTATAAATTAGATTATTCTATTTGATTTTGGTATCATTTCCTAGGGCCTTATGTTTCACACTTGCCAGGTTCCTCTCTGATGTTCACGCTTAGGGGTTTGCATGGATAACAGCAATATCAGCAGGATGTCTAGTGGATTTATATGGAGGCTCACTCTGTAAAATCACATAAACTTGCCCCTTTAAAGTTTCAATAGACTTTCCAAGAGAAACTCTTTCTAATCCAGAAAAAGCCCATCCTCTATTCTTTCTTTCATTGAGCTCCATCTAATGGCAATTCCATGCTTTTCAAAAGGGAAGGAATGTATGGCATCCAGGTAAAGGGTAAACTCCCCCAGGGGCTTCCAGGGAGCTGAGTTTGGGCTTTTCTCAGTAACAGAAGTAAGCCCTTGGGTGTATCATTTGCTGCATCAGGATTGTACTGATTGGATTGATTTCAGTCTTGGGCACAGAGAAAGTCAATGAAACAGAAAGTATATGCTTTCACTTAATCAAATCACAAAGCAACATACCCCCAGTGCAAGGATCCAAGGAGCATTTGGCAGAGGTTGGAGCCATCCAGCTCTTCTAAATGCCAAGTCAGGTAAGAAAATTGCAGGCTTGAGACTGAAGACTAGAGGAGGCCTCTCTAGCAGCCCTTTGCTGCATTACTTTGTAACACTGAAGCAATGAAGAAAATGCACAGTGATGGGCATGCATTTCAACATAGAAATAGCAAGAGCAAAGATATAATGCCTCATTGGTCACCGTGTTGCTCATAGGGTGGAGAAACCCACAGGAAGTGCTCTGAGTTTGTCGTTCAGTGGCTGCTAGATGCACACTTTGCTGAGTCACTAGCCTTGGCAAGATGAGCTGGCTGGGACCTTGTAGACAGGTGATAGAGGGAGAAAAAAACCTGTTCTTCAAACTCAACAGCAAGTCCCTTTTCTAAGACTCACTTTTTAATTTAGTCCAATCCCTTCCATTCCACATTTCTTATATTAGAACCACTCACACAGTACTGTAAGTATATTTACTTATAAATGTCTTGAGTAATTACAAATATCTTAGTCTACAGGGGGAAGGATGCTCTTTCACCCCTCTCAATTTCCCTTCTTTCCCAACGTATGCAGGCATGTGGATGCACACACACGCACACGTGCACACACTTATGGCTGCCTGGGGAGTATTTGTGGTTATGGCTTGGAGAAACTAAAGAACCTAGCACCAGAAATGATAATACAAATAAATGAGAAGGACCCATGCTAGGCACCCATCCTATCTATGCCGGTGACAAAAGGAATCTGATGTGCATGGAACCACCCCAGCCCAGCACGGACTCAGGCTGCCATTCGAGGTGGGATCCATGAGGAAACTTTGCCAGCTCCCCACCTTGTGCCTTTATACCAACTTGCTTAATTGGAAAGAGTTTCTATTCCGTGAGTGAGCCAGTAAATATTTCCGCTGAAAGGCTGTGAAAGGTGGGAATGATACGTCCGGAAGCAGCTGTTTGAGTTCCAGAACACCCATCAGGCCAGCTGGAGGTCCCTTTATTATCTCTTTGTTCTTGAGATGAGGCTGCTGCCTATGGAGGAGCCTGGCTTCTCTAAGGCATTGCATTACTATATTTATTTTTTTACTATATTTATTTACCTATGACCAGTAGGGGTGAATGATTATTACAAAAGATGATCTGAGGACTGAGGTGACTCTGAAAGAGGGGCAGGAAATGAAATAACATATCTACATTTCAATTCATTTAGCATCGCCCCCTCTCGCCAAACCAAACATTCCTCTGCTGTTTGCTTTGGCTTTTTGTCACAACTTGTTTGCTAGAAATACAATTCTTGTCCTGGACTGACTTCTTTTCAAGGGCATAAAATGGCAGTGTCTGTTAAGGAAATCTGAATTTACAGAACGGAAAATGCCTTCTGTGCCTTCCTATCATGATCATCTGCCTCCCCAGGAATGGCCAGATCGCTGCCCAGGAGGACTTTGATAGACCTGTGGGAATGGATCCTTCACTTGTCTTTCAACTTCGCTTTTTACATCTCTACAGAGCACACACTCCAAAGGGATTCATTAGCATGCATGCTACCTTACAGCCCACACCCGCACTGCATCTTAGGCCTAATGGTAATAACCTGGGTCTATAATCTCTTCCTTCCTTAAGCAGAGGAAGGTGTGTTTCCCCAATTCTTCTCATTCATCTACCCACTGGGAAAATTTCAGATTGCTGTAGAAATAAAAAGTTCGGGGCATTTAAGCCCTGTCATTAATCTCTGGCAGATCACTGCTAAATGTCAATGGTACTTGGGTTTGCCTTTTGCTGTATTGTCAGAGATTCATTCAGCTGCAAGGAACAGAGCACTGTTTCCAGAATGGCTTGTGCTCATAAAGATTTTTGAAAAGCCCTCATTTTGTATTTCATTGTCCCCAGTGGTATCTCTTTGCCACTTCCAACTCTGAGAGAGTCTAGGAAGCTGAGACTGTAGCCCGGCACATTGTTACCTTGAACAAAATTAATAAGGAAGTGGGGCCCGGCTGGTGTAGCTCAGTGGATTGAGCACGGGCTGGGAACCAGAGTGTCCCGGTTCAATTCCCAGTCGGGGCACATGCCTGGGTTGTGGGCCAGGTCCCCGGTGAGGGCCATGTGAGAGGCAACCATACATTGTTCTTTCTCCCTCCCTTCTCCTCTCTCTGAAAATAAATAAATAAATTCTTTAAAAAAAAAAAAATAAGGAAGTGCTGGTGGGGGGTGGGGATTTGGTGTTGGGTAGAAAGCCAGTCGTGACGTAGGTATAGTTCCAGCCTGTAACACTGTAAATTATACATATTTGTCAAACAAGGTCCTACAATGTTAAGACATGATCAAATCCTAAAATTAAGACACTGTTCAAAAGGAGGTAAAAAGCATTGTGACAAAAATCTTCAGGCTAAAATTCAGGCCCTTCCAGGAGGAAACAGCTGCTGCTTTGACAGCCTGAGAAGCAATTCCTGCCCTCTCCAATTCCACTCTCATCCCTTTTCCCGGCTAACCTCGGGCGGGGGAGCAGAAGAGAGTCGAGCTCAGAGGTCCCATGGAAGTTGCTGTTCTAGGAGATGTTACAAAGGAGGGTTGTAGATGACTGACTACACTGGACCTTAAAATGGTGACATTGATGCAGGACTTTGTCACTGTGTGCATACTTGTCATGGGGATTTCGTCCCAGCCGAAACCCGTGGGTGACCACAACTTGATGCGTGAAAGAATCTCATACCGAGACACGCGGGGAAAGAGAGTCCAGGGCCACGTGAACAATTCCTCAGGAAAAGGCCTCATGGGTAGGTTAGCCGGGGGGTTTATTAGAAGCTTTAGGACATATTTACATTGGATTGATTATTCATGGGATTAAGCAGAACAGGGATAGTTTTACTCATTAGCAGGGCATTAGGATGTAAATTCAGGTCCGGTGGCAAATAGGATCAAGGTAATATAATATGCAGGGCTCAGCAAGCCAGAATTTTTTAAGATATATCTTTGCCAAATTCCTATTAGAGAATTCCCATTCCACAGACATGATCCACACTTGCCTACATGGGAATTACACGGAGCTGCACTCAAAATGCGTAAATTCTCATGACTATGTGTTGACACGCGTGTGGAAATCACTGCCACATCTCCCCTTTTCTTAAGAAATTTTTTTCTACAGGCATGGATCACGCCAGCCCACACAGGCACATGGAGCCGTGCTCAGAAACACGTGATTTCCCGGGGCTACGATTCTTCATGCGTGTGAAAAGAATTTTTATATCTCCCCTTGTTTTTCTTACGAGAATTTAGAAGCTGGATTGATTTAATAAGATTTGCTACTTGCTGGTCCCTTTCACAACCTTGGGAGAATAAATTACATATGTAGTGAAGCATATAGATTATAAACATAATTAGTAGACAACCAGTGGCTATGAAGACCCATATTTTTAGATTAAAATTATTAAATTAAATTTTAGGGTGAAGTCTGTTGAAATTGTCCCGGAGGGTTTTTAGATACCTCCTTTTGCTAAAGCAACTTTAAATGCGAATTATTAAATTGTCCTTTTAGATTGGTAGAGAAAATAGGTGATGTTGAATATTTCTTATTTGACGTGTAGCTTGGAGAATGCTGGATTAGTAGATTTTCTTTTGATGATGAGAAATTAGGTCGCTGCCAGGGAAGTCTTTTTTCTGTCATATGGCTTTGTTTTTCTTGTCAGCAGTTTTGGAGATTTTCTGTGGAAAAAACAGAAACAGACCCTTCTCTTCCTAGCTAAGGTGTGGGCCTAGGGACTTGAATTGTATGGGGTGATTGCTTGAATTAATATTGCGAATCAAAAAAATTATTTAAATTGTAAAAAAGTTGTGTTTAAATCTTTGGGAGAGATATTCTGACCTTCTCCCTCTTTTTTCTTATATTAAATAGGGTTTAAAGTTTGTAAGGAATTCTGGTTAAAGATGAATAAGTGCCAAGGGCTTGAATAATTGATTCTCTCTGAAAATTGGCCAGTTTTTCTTGAGAGATTAGTTATAGATTTTAAGAACAACCTGGGTGTTTTATGCAAAATGATCAGTTTTGCATATAAGACCTGTGTCTATGTTTTATTTTTATTTATTATTAAAAAATATTTCAGCCCTGGCAAAGTTGGCAAGCAGATATCAGATTTATATATCTATCTGGGAAAAGTTGTTGTGGTAGATACCTAGTATTGAATAACATTATAGATATTATTCTATATAAATCTGGGATACAAACAAGATTTTAGCAATCCAGTCCAAGATTAACCCATTATGTTTTAAAAATCATAATGAATAAATTGTATGATATATTAGAAAATATCTTTATATATTATATTCATTATATACTCTACTTAAGTTTTGGGTTACTCCTTAAAAGATAATTTTGAGGAGCAGATTAATAACTAGATTATAACATTAGATTAATTCCTAAATCTTTAACTGTAAATTGTAGGAATAAATTTGAAGTTTATATTGTATGAAGTCTTATATATCATACTTATTAAAATTATAGAGAATTATAGACAGTATAGGGAGAATATTGAGATAATAGTATTGTTATTGGCTAGAATCTGGCACCCTGATTGCCAGAGAATGTCCTTTTATTAGTTAAATAGAATAAGTTATAAGTTGATAAGATTTCCTTAAAGACAGTAAGTAGGATATAGTAAAAAGAGTTTTAGTCACGTGTTATGAAACAGTCCTTTTTGTCTGGCTGGTGAGTGTTTTGGAGGGTTTTTTTTGGTAGTCAGGAGACACAGAAAGCATTGAGTCCACAAGGTTTTTTCCTTCAGGGGCTGGGATGTAGCTGGGAGACCGGAGACAGGCTGCCAGTGGCTTCCTGAGGTAGCCAGGGGGCTAAGCATTTTGGAGTGGTGGGGGTCTTGTGTATTCTGTGGAAAAAACACAGAGATGCCCTTTCCCCTAAAAATTAAACCTGGCCTTTTTTACTGTAAAGTTTAAGTTTAGATTAAAAAATTATAAATCCTGGATTCCCACAGTTCATTTAGAAAACACCTCCAAGTTATGGCTTTCACAGCAGGTTTAACAGATTAAACATGAAGTGTTCTAGCTTCCTCCATTTCAAGTATCGAAGAAAAATGAGGCTCAAATCTTTGTAGGTTGTAGCTGAAAATGCAAAACTTTAGAAAACAGTTAAATGTGTTTTTAAATAACAAACTGAAACCAGATTCTTGAGCGTTTATCTGTCTTGGGCTGATAAGTATGGGGACTTCAAAACAATTTGATTAAATATGAATATTTGCTTAAAAATGATAATGCATATTGCCTATAAGTATATTTTGGAGAGATATCAATCTTGATGTTTAAAACTTTTTCAGTATTTTTATAACGTGGGGCCTCTTTTTATTCTTTGAGGCAGAAATTTTTACTGTTATTTCTGATATGGTTGTTTAAGAATTTCTGATGGAAGATTAAAAGCGAACTTTTGACAATTAGCTAATGCCTGGCTGAAAGTCCTAGGCTTTTATAAATTTTTGAATTGTTTTTTGGACCTAACATATTCCTCCGATGAAATATTACTTGCCAAGGGCCTTTGTGACTATAGTTAGCCAATTTTTTTATGGGGAGGTAGTCAGTCTCCCCAATAACTGAGTTAAAAATTGGTGTTATGTTTTCCACAAAAAATGGCTAGTTTTTTCCGGAAGACTGTACACCTATAGTTCATTTTTATAATAAAAAAGGTCACGGCTTTGTCGCAAGGAGGAATTAGATTGGAAACAGACACATATCTTTTGAGCTTTCCAACTATTTGAGAAGAGTGGCTGTAATTGAGACTTAGGAGCAGACTGTGGAATTAGATTACAAGCAATACAAAATAATATTAGATTTTATCTCTTTTGCTAGAGGTTTAGTGAAAATGCCTTGAAACAAAAATAAAACTTAAACTAGCATTTTAAAACTCAATTCTATAAAGAAATAACAATTTATTATAAATAACTGTTATACTGGGTATTCAGGAAGGCAATATTCATACTTTTACCTACAGCCTTGAATTTCTTATTAAAAGACAATTCTGAGTGGTTGATGGGATGATTGGACAAAACTTTTCTTTCTAACTTAGATGCCTGCTAAGCCTTCTCCTTCCTAATTTCATTTCATAACCTACTTGACCTTTCTTATAACACATACAATTTACAGTCTTGCCTTCAATCCTATCTTACACTACCTGGCAAATATGCCAACCTTTGTCCAACTTTCTTCTCTGCAATTCTATACTTTCTCTCTTTCACCCTTTAATTTCTTCTTTACTGACTGTCTACAATCTATTTGAACTTTCTTACAACATACATCTTGCTATAAGGTATTACAGGCCACAATACTATGATTTTATGATTTTAATATCTGAAGTAACATATACAAGGTTTATTCATATATATTTAATATATGATGTAACATATATATAATATTCCATGTAATAAGTAAATTTTATAGAAATAATTAGAATTAATTTTAATAAATGGTAGCTTTGGAATGTTATTTCTTGCTACCTGATGTCATTGTAATTTTTACCTAACATATTTTTAATTAAATGCAGAAAATCCCTATATTAGGAAAATATTTAGTATTTTTAAGAATCTGAATTAGGTTAAAACATTGTCTAAATAACCTAAAACAATTACAATTTTTAAAACTATATGTTAGATTAGGAATCACTTAAAAATAAACAGTAACATATATTCTTTAAATTACTTAAGGTTACGATTTTTGGGGGTCAAATGCAGAGATTAGGGTGAATTTTGAGAGATGGGGGAAGCCTGATTGGTTTTATTTGAAGTATTTTTAAAGATTTAATCGCTGTTCCCATTTATTAGGTGAGGCGGAAACAGCAGCTTTTCAACTCTGGCCTCCTTTCTGGAGTCGCCAGGGAGATAGACCTGACTCTGGGTTTTTCTGTTCTACCGGCTTTCTTGGAGGTGCGTCTTGATGACGTCATTAGATAGGGCCTCTGGCTATGGTAGTTCTTGCTTGCAGCGGCCATTTTATCTGTAGGGGGGGGGGCGGAGTTTCCGGGCCGGGCTGTGACGGCTGCTGCTGGGCGGAACCCTTCGGCAGGCCGAGGCCCAGGGCCCCGCCCCCACCGCTGCGCTGCGGGGGGGGCCGGTTCCTGCTAGCTAGCTTTCTTTTGTTGAAAGAGATGGAAAAGAGATCAGGCCCTTTCTCTCTCTTTCCCGCGCCGCGTGCGGACCTGGAATAGTGAGGGAGAGTCTCCGAGGCTTAGCCAGGGCTAATTATTTGTGAGAAAATTGGTTTGGGAGACAAAAAAGTGGATTTTTTCTGCTACTGACTGACCCAAACGGGAAGTGCCGGCTGATGTGCCAGTCTCCTTGTATTATTAGGTGCGCACCCCTTTTTCATGCTGGGCTGGAACAGCAGTGATTTTAAGCCACAGTTCCCCTTTTTCTGCCTGTCACTCTCCCTGTTCCGCAGCAGGTCAGAACAGCTGTGTTCCCAGATTTTTTCACCCGGCACTTTTCTCCTCTGCCCGTGGGAGCCCTCTCCCCTTTCCTCGCGCGGAATGCGGCCCAGGACTGCGAGGCTTCCCTCACCCCTTGCTGGCTCTCATCGGGGCCAGCTCGCTCTGGCCGAGTCGCGCGCTCCGCAGCTTTTGTTAACAAAGGGGCTAGTGGTGCCGGACAAGCCTCGCATGGGCTTTTGCTGATAAGCGGCAGACTAGCTGGGTTGGAAGTTCCAAGCCTCTCCCACCAAGCATATGCTGAATGATTTAAACCTTATTTTACTAGCAACACAGACTCTGCTCCTTAGGATCTGTGTGGAGACGTTCTTTACCTATTAACGTGGCCAAAAAACGTTTTCGTACCAGTTTTCTCCCTTTCCTGCCCTGGCACGACTCAGAGGGTCGCTGGAAACCCCTTCCACCGGGGTTGATCGAGCGCGTTTTCCATCCTACCTGAGGGCGAGGAGTTTTTCTGTCTGACTCGTAGTCTCAGAGACCCCATGTCTGGGCACCATCTGTCATGGGGATTTTGTCCCAGCCAAAACCCATGGGTGACCGCAACTTGATGCGTGAAAGAATCTCATACTGAGACACGCAGGGAAAGAGAGTCCGGGACCACGTGAACAATTCCTCCATCTCAGGAAAAGGCCTCGTGGGTAGGTTAGCCGGGGGTTTTATTAGAGGCTTTAGGACATATTTACATTGGATTGATTATTCATGGGATTAAGCAGAACAGGGATAGTTTTACTCATTAGCAGGGCATTAGGATGTAAATTCAGGTCCGGTGTCAGACAGGACCAAGGTAATATAATATGCAGGGCTCAGCAAGCCAGAATTTTTTAAGATATATCTTTGCCAAATTCCTATTAGAGAATTCCCATTCCACAGACATGATCCACACTTGCCTACATGGGAATTACATGGAGCTGCACTCAAAATGCGTAAATTCTCATGACTACGTGTTAACACGCGTGTGGAAATCACTGCCACAGATACTAGTTAAATAGCATTTTAATCAAGATTTTTATTTATTTATTTTAGAGAGAGGGGAAGGGAGGGAGACAGAGAGAGAGAAACAGCAATGTATGGTTGCCTCTCACATGGCCCTCACTGGGGACCCGGCCCGCAACCCAGGCATGTGCCCTGATGGGGAATTGAACCGGGATCCTCTGGTTCCCAGCCCGTGCTCAATCCACTGAGCTACACCAGCCAGGGCAAAATAAATAGCATTTTATTTCTTCCTAGATACACCATATTGCTGGGTAGTTTTTTTCCCCTGGGTTTTTAAAACCTCTGTAAGCCAAGATGTCTAAATTTTTGTTTTTTCAAAGCTCTCCATTCCACATGAGAGGCATCTGAAGTTATCATGACTTTTTCCGGAGAGAGGGTGCTTCCAATGGTTTACAGCCTATTTGCTGTGGTGTTATTTTATTTCAGTTGTGGCTGCAACTTAGCCTGACAAGATTGCTTATTTTATTTATTTATTTATTTATTATTTTATTTTACTTTACCTCTCCTGTCTTTTTGGAGGAAATTACACCTAAGCAGGCTGACAATTGGTACCTGAGAGTCAATTCACTCTGGAAATGTAAGAAATGGAGCAACCTCAGTCTCTTCAAAACCAGCCAGGCATTGGCAGAAACCTGTGTCTGCTAAGGTAGAGCAGGACATTTCCGTGATTCCCGTTAAAGGCTACAACATCCACTCATTACACTTTGAAGTCCTTTTCTTTTTATGGCCCTCTCTTAACTGGGTGCTTTTATTACAAGCTGCCCTATCAGAGGCACGGCAGATTCAGGAAATGGCTTCCCCTGGCCCTCCCCAGCAGTTCCCTGGATGGAGGACCCCACTGTGTGAACATTGACTCCCTGGAGCTCATCAGCACCAGAAGATTCCCAATCGTCCCAGCGGTGGGGGTGTGGACCCAGAACTGAGGATGATGCATGGGCAAGAGGGAATCCTTGACAACAGCCATTTTCTCTAAGAGGCACTTTACTGCTTGGCTGGCTATGGCAGCATTTTCTCGTGGAATGTGTAGAAAAGCTCTCTGAGGCCCTCATTTTTCTATTTGTTGACATTAAAAAATCAAGTGTTTATGAAAAAGTCTGAATCTGTTTCAAGTAAGTGATTTTAGGATTTATATAGCTCAAAAAATGTAATATCAGTCACATCTTTAGAAACCCATGAATCCGAACCATTTAAACATTTTGTTGCTACAGACAGATCTCTTGAATAGCAACATTTTGCATGCTATTTTCTTATTTATGTATGAGAATCAGATGTAGATTAAGTCAAACATTAATCAACCAATTAGCAGTTGGTAGTATACTACTTCTCTATCTCAATTTATTTTCTTAAATTAGGATGTTATCATCTTAAGATGGTATATTAGCTTGCTCAGAGTGTTATAAAAATGTACCGCAGACTAATGGCTTAAACAACAGAAATTTTCCTGAGATGGTGGAGACCAGCAGTCTGGAACCGAGATGTTGGCACAGTGGTTGCCTTCTAAGGCCTCCCTCCTTGACCGGCAGACGGCCGTCTGGCCCCTGGGCCCTCACATCATCTTCCCTCTGTGCTCGTGTGTGTACTTTCTTCTTTTTATAGAACACCACTCATACTAAATAAAGCACCACTCTGATGACCTCATTTTAACTTAATCACCTCTTTAAAGGCCTCGTCTTCAAACACTCATCCTAAGGCACTGAGGGATAGTGCTTCAACATATTTGTGGGGGGCAGGAGGGTGACAGGCCCAATGCAGCCCATAACAGAAGATTTATCAAGGAAAATATATTTTCAGAGTGTATAAATTTATTGAAGCATATTATATACCAGCGATAGGATAATAATTTCACATACATTATTTCATATATTTCCTATAATAATCCTAAAGGTTGATTACTAGAATCTTTATTTTACAAAAGAGAAAATTTGGGCTTGAAAATTAGGTAACTTTCCCCAAACTCTTGAGAACAAATTGTCAAAACCAAGACTGTAAACGGCCTTCAGAAAGTACGCGCTACCCCTGTGCTCTTCTGCAACCCGCCCAAGGCCACGGGCGGCTGGCAGCATGCACAGGCCTCCTCAACCCCCGTGCAGTGTTCTCTTGCACAAGTGTGCAAACGATAGTAAATAAATGCCATTTTTGCTACTTTGCTTATTAAAAATGAGGGCATCGTTTTACCTTGAATTGATTAATCAGTTTTACTTGTCAAGGGATGAAACACCCACACACATACGTATACATACATACATACATACATACATACATATGCTTTGCCTGGAATTGAGGGCTGTCTCAGGATATGGGAGTTTTTGTGTTAAAATGGAGACAATCACAGTTTTAGAAACAGAAGCAGAAAATATAGGAAAACAGTCTCCATGACCACAGAGTCAGGCACTGTGGAGAACAGGACAGTCACCCTATTCTCATTGTCACCAATTTAAGGAAATTGCTTCATCTCTCAGTTCACCTGAGACAGGTTAGTCTTTGACTCTAGCATGGAATTGGCTGGCACAGAAAGCATAGATTTCTTCACCTAATCTGACTCAACCTAATCACATGTATCTTAGCAAGACAACCCACCTTGGTTCCTTCTTAGTGATCCCACTCTGTGTTTTCTAGACTAAACTAAGTAGATTTGGATGAGCACTGTTAAAAAATATGGTAATGGGCTCACTCAAAATAGATTCTGAATATCATCTCAGAATCTGGGCTCCAGGCTGCTCAGTCACCGTGTCCTGAGTTCTGCCCCGCTCACTGGCCCCTGGGGGGAAGCCATTTCTCACCGGGTCTGTGTGTCCTCAGTCTTTCTATTTTGAGCCATCACTGCTTCATTAACTCCATTCCTGGAGGGTTCTCTGACATCAGGGCCCTGCATGTTGAGCCTTAAGCCCTTCTCCATTTCTGTCCAACATGTGTGATTTACTGGACACATGCTCACTAGCTAGCTAGATGCTAAGGTTCATTTCAACCTCAAAATAAGCTTAGCTTCCCTACCTCCTATTCCAATTTAGCATCAGGGTTTAATCTGATCATTATTTATCTCTCTTTGATGACAGATCCCATCTATCCCCATTTCTAATCTCTATCCATTCCTTCTAGCTATGAGAAACAGAATCTCGGTCTTTTCTTTTGGAAAGTATCCATTTTCATCTGGGTCTCTCACTGAGTTCCTCTCTGAAAGAGACCTTGAAGTCTTAGCTCATCTTCAGAACAGAGAGGCCCTTAATGAGTATCCAAACTCATGTAAGCAGCTTCACTCTGCACAAGTTCCATTCGGTGACTCACCCATTAGGAAACTTGAAGATGCCATGTTCTGGAATCCCATACTTCCCACTTGTTTTACAACAGCAAAACTATTTTTTACTGACTATAAATTCAACAGATATGGTCTCTGTCAAGGGGAAAAAAGAGTTAGTAATGGATGAATCTGAAGTATCAGTTACTTCTGAGATTACTATTGGAAAGAGCCCACAGTCTCAATTTTGAAAGTGACTTTCTTGCTCCACAAAATACATGAGTGTGGCTGGCCTCCATAAGGTGTTTTAAAAATTATTGACTACACATAATATGTTTGTAGCTCAGGTAATTTGAACAATTAAAGTCATCATACCATGATTCAGGAAAAGCAAGAAGTGATATCAGAATAGGTTAGATCTCTGGCACACGCGGTAGGCATCAGTTAGACAGACATTGCACCTGATTCGGTCTATAGGGTTTTAATTCACCCATAAGCATTCTATTTACTTCTTAGATATATTTCATTGGAAAATTTATTTCCATAATTTCTTATGTGTTTGGAATTGTTTTAATCAAAGTACATTCTGTATTGTTATATTATTTTCTTAAAAAAATTAGAGTTCACATTTTGATAAATCCACATAGCCAGCTGGCCAGTCAGAAAGGATTCTGTGTCCATCACTGTCAGTTGTGACAGGTTTTCATTTCAAAGGACAACCATGAGCATTTATGGGCATAATATGAATCAAAGGAAACATGTGACCTACAAAGGGTTAGGGTATGCCTTTTAATGACATGCTACGTGAGTAGTTCTCTTCACTTGATCTTAGCCAAAAGGCCTAGAAGCAATGTGTGAGTAGTTCTCTTATTTTTCCCACAATATATTATAGCTGGTTGGCAATACAATCAGAATAATTCTGTAGTTTTACTAAAGGAAGTAGTAGTAATAATCCACTAGGTCTACTGCCTATCTTGGTTTAGCATTTGAATTTTCTTCCTCAGAAACATGTTATAAACCAAACTGATTGTAATTGAAGGTAAAAGTACATGGTCTGTTAAAGCTAAGGCATGGCACAGAGTTTAAATTCTCTTTCTTCTGTTTTTTTTCAAACTTATTATTTTCCCTTTACAATTTTAAAAATTATATTTCATGAGGAAGCAATATACTTCAACAGATAGTATTGGGACAACTCTTTTCCATGTTATAAAGTAATAAAAAGAAAAATAAGAGAGCCCTGGCTGTTGTGGTTCAGTGGATTGAGCGCTGGACTGCAAACTGAAAGGTCACTGGTTCGATTCCCAGTCAGGGCACCTGCCTGGGTTGCAGGCCAGGTCCCCAGTTGGGGGTGTGTGGGAGTCAATGCAAAAGGCAACCCATAGATGTTTCTCTTGGACATCATCGATGTTTCTCCCCTCTCTTTCTCCCTCCCCCCATCTCTAAAAACAAATAAAATCTTTTTTAAAAAAGAAGAAAAAAAAAGAAGGAAAGATAGTGAATGCCTACCACATGCCACAAAAGTCAACACCAAATAGACTAAAGAGTTAAATGTGGAATAAAAAATCATACAATTTTTAGAGTGATATATATTATAATATTTTTATAAAGTTGAAATAGGGAAGACTTTCTTAGATAAAAGAAATCCAGGCCTGGCTGGTGTAGCTCAGTGGATTGAGCGCGGGCTGGGAACCAAAGCGTCCTGGTTCGATTCCCAGTCAGGGCACATAGTTGGGTTGTGGGCCAGGTCCCTAGTGCGGGCCACATGAAAGGCAACCACACATTGATGTTTCTCTCCCTCTCTTTCTCCCTCCCATCCCCTCTCTCTAAAAATAAATAAATAAATAAATAAATAAATAAATAAATAAATAAATAAACAAACAAACAAATCCAAACCATGAAGGAAAATACTGATAAATTCAACTACATTAAATACAAGAACTTTTGTATTTAATGTTCCCTCCTTCCTTCCCTTCCTCTCACCCTCCTTTTCTCCTTCCATCCATCCCTTCCTTCCATACTAATGCATCCCCAAAGTTGGTAGGGACAGAAGCCTGAGATAGGAGGGTCCATCTTGCAAAGGTGGCAGCCTCTCAGAGATGTGTTGGGGGTTCTCGTGAGAAGGGTGCACCTGGTTACCTAGTTGTGTGGCAGCCAGGCAAGGTCAGTAGATTGATTTCATATGAGGACTGACAATATAGATCAGTATTTCAAGGATAATGGGAGCCAGATTTCTCAAAGTTGGAGAAAGAAGTTACAGCTATGGAAAGGGAGATGGCTAAAATAATGCTTGTAGTTTGCAATATGAAAAGAAGATAGTAAAAAGAAAGATGTTTATATGTGTGTGTGGATGTGTGCATGTCTTTCTCTCTCTCTCTGTATGTGTGTATACAAGATCTAGAAAGTATGCGCCCAGAAATTATGCAGCTATGTACTAGGAAAAATAGACATTTACTGAAGAAGATACAAGATACAAGAAACATTAGGACAATGATTCCTCAGTCCCCTTCAAAGGAGGTGTGTTGGGACTTCACACAGTTCTTTCTCCCAGTGTCTCTTCCACTGTTCAAAATACTCTGCAAAATCCTTTGTTGGAATTGCCATCAGCTGCCCTGTCCATTGCATTTTCCTGAATCTCATCAATGGTCTGAAACCTCTTCCCTTTCAAAGGTGATTTTAGTTTTTCGAAAAGCCAGAAGTTGCAGAGCACCAAAATCTGTGCTGTAGGGGGGCTGAGTCACCTGGGTGATTTGATGTTTCACAAAAAAAACTCTGCACGAGACGTGATGCATGAGTGGGCATGTTGTGGTGATGAAGCTGCCAGTCACCAGTTGCCCATAGCTGTGGCCTTCTGAACCATCCGAATAGTTTCTGCGGAGGAATGTTCAAGCTTAATGCAAAATTTGATGCAGATTTGTTGCTCTACTCGCTCAGTCATTTTGAATGTGACAGCCACAGTACACATGTTCACTCAGAATTTTCTACTGCCCCCACTGACTACTACAGTGAAGTAGTGACTGTTCACGCATGTGTGTTCCAGTCCAGTCTCTTAAGCTGCCAAGTCACATTGATGTCTTGTAAACCATTCTTGTTATATTAACAATGGCTGGACTTTCTCCAGACAGACACTCGTATATTTATTTCCCCAATAGCAACAAGCACACCCAGTATACACATCTTAGTTTATAAATCTCAATCACCATTAGAGAGAACTGGGATTATTGGAGAAATGACTGATTCCAGTACTAGCTCAGGGAAACTACATTGTTAATCCCATTGGGAAGTAAGGAAGAACTCAATGAATGATAAACACACGTAAAAAAGACAAAGAAGCTAGTCTGAAGGGTCTCCTCTTAGCCAAATATGAAACAATTTAAGCATCCAATAACTAATAATAGTAATGAATTACAGCAGCCTACTGATTTAAATTGGAATCCGTAAGTCCATACTGACATAAATAAATAAATGAATAAATAAATTAAGAGAAGTGAAAAATTCTTCCAGTGTTACCTACAATAACATGATACTTAATTAAGGATGAAATCAAAGTATCATTCTTTAGCAGACATATAGTAATAATTCAGGCAAGAAACTTTAATGGAGGCAAAAGTTTGATGAAGAACAGGATGTTTACATAGCATTGAGATATCATTCCACAAAATGTTTATTGAATACAAAGGCAAAAGAATAAACTTAGAATAGAAATGACTGGTGACATCAGCTTAATCAACTGCTCAACCTGTCTTATATAATTAGTGCTTTTTGTATCACCTCTAAAAAATATTTGCCTTCCAAGTTTCCAAAGATATTCCTCTATGCTTTCTTCTAGAAGCTTTATAATTTGAGTCTTTGCATTTAGCTCTATGGCCATCTGAAATTAATTTTTATGCAAGGTGTGAGGTAGAGATTGAGTTCATTTTCCCAATATATTTATTCCAATTTTCCCAGCTCTATTTGCTTAAAACACTTTTATTTATCTATTGAATTGTTTTGACATCTTGGCAGAAAATCAATTGACTATATTTATGTGGTCTCTTCCATCAATTTATTTGTTTATACTTATGAGAATTCCACATTATATTGAGTACTGTATCTTTATAATGTCTTAAAATTACCTTGAAACTTATGAGTTCTCCACATTTTTGTGAAATAATGCTGGATTCACACTGGAGTCAATTTCTAAAAAAGTTAGTGTTTTTATTAAGATTATATTTAACATATAGAGGAATTTGGTGAAATTGACATTGTAACAATATTATGTCTGCTGATCCATAAACATTCTATATCTTTTTATTTACTTAGGACTTTTTAATTTCTTTCAGCAATGTTTGTAGTTTTCAATGTAAATGAAATGTTGCATGTCTTATATTATGTTTATTCTGAAATATTTTATGATTTAAAATTATTTCCTAATTGTTTTCTGCAATACATAAAAATTTAAAAAATTGGTATACTGACCTCATATCCTATGACTTTTATAAATCACTTATTAGTCTTAGTAGTATTTTTAGATTCCTTAGTATTTTCTATATTAACAATCATGTCTTCTGAGAATAATGATGGTTTTACTTTTTTCTTTCCATCTTTTATGATATTTTACTTAGTTTTTATGCCCTGTTGGAGGGTTTCCCAGCCTTGGCACCATTGCCAAGTGGGCCTGTCCTGTGCATTGTAAAATGTTTAGTTAGCGTCCTTGGCCTCTACCCTGTACTACTACGTGCTGCTAGCACTCCCTTCCCACCCCTCCTCCCCAACCCCCAATCTCCCTGCCCTTCTAGGCGACTTCCAGGCAGGGGACACTAGTGAAGTTTACAGAAGACAGAGACTGTGAGACAGCTGGAGAAGGGGAGAAAAAAACGCGTGAGCTTGGGAGACTGTAGACGAGAGACAGACAAAGAGAGAAGAGGAGTGAGTGCTCAGGAGACAGCACCGTAGTCAGTGTGACGGGGGCACACCTGTTCAAGGGCAGTAGTTGTGTTACATACGGATGGCATGTTGGGAAATGTTTCTGAAGGTTCAAAAGTGCCAAATTTATGACGTTTAGCTTTTCTTCTTTAGGCCAATTGTTTTTCATTTTTTTCCTCCCTTCTTCTCTTCCTATCTTGATTTTTTCCTTTCTTTCTCTCATTTTTTCCCCCAATATCAGAGTAAAGCCTTAAAGAAATCAAGTTAAATCTTACATGGATGGCTAGTATTTAAAATAGAGGAAATCAGAGAAACTTCATCAAAATATATGCTGCTGGGAGGAATCCTGGAACTTGCCACATGATTGATATTCCAAGGGCTCCTGAGGCCACTCTGTGGCACCTGCTACAGCTCTTCGAAGCATAGATATGAATGGCAATCTTAGGTAATGGGGAGTCATTAACGAATTTCTGAGCTGAGAAGGAAAGCCTTTCCTTAGCTGGGAGCCTTGAGAAAGTTATTTAGCCTCTCCCGGGCTCATTTCCTCATTTGTAACATGGAGATAATCATACTTTTCAGGGAGGTGGTAGCAATGGGAGACAAAGTAGTGCCGGATGTGTAGGTGTTCAAATAAACCTAAGTGCAAAGTTAATGATCACGACATTGATAATGGAAACAGAGGGTGTCACCAGGCATTGAGTTCCAAATTTCCAAACTCATGAATTTTTTTTTTTTTGCAGTTGGATTCTTGGCTGCCTCAAACCAGGTTCAGAAAACCCCTGACATTCTGTAGCTGCCATGAGGAGTTATTGCCTCCCTACCTCTGAACCTCTGGCAGGTCCCCAGACCTAGGGAACACCTTTGTACCTGAAGCTCTCCTGGGTCAAATTGAGATACACTGAATCGGAGGCTGACTCTCTTCTATGGCTGTGTCCCTGGCATACCACCAATACTGGGTGAAGTGGGCATTGAAAATACACTGACAGACCAGTCTGCAAAGTAAATATTATATAAAAATGCTAGTGAAGTTACACACACACACACACACACACACACACACACACACACATCAATGATGTGGAAAGTCAAAGCCAACTTTTAAATATGTTTGTGTCTTTGCAGGGTGACTTATGTGGCACTGCCAATGCCATCTGCTCTAGAGTGGAAAGGCTACTTAGTAGGCAAAAGCAGCTGCCAGCTTAGGCTCCAATGAACTCTTTTTGTTCCCTCCAGGATGACCTGATGTGACCACCCTTTCTAGGTAAAGAGGATTCTATCTCCATTTGACAATAAATCCTCAACCTGATGAAAGAGAGGTCATGTCAGCCTGGCCGACTAAGTCACAGGAGTTGGAGGTTTTATAACTTAGTCCTATCTCGCAAAGGCCAGTGTGTTGACCGCTCAGGCGGGGGAATGCAGGTTACTTTGGTTTGGAGTCTGATGGTTTCAGTACTACTGATGTCAGGAAGGATACTATTTCCGAAACACTCACACATGTGGCGTTTTCCCTGGTGTGTTGAGGTGCAGTGGAACACTGGCTGACCCTGCGGGAAGGAGGTGCGGGAAGAGAGAAGGTGGAGGAGGGCTTGGAAAGAAGGGGGAGTGGAATGTATTGAGAACAAAATTTTTTCATTCTTGAAAAGTAAAGATTTGAAACAAAAATTCTTTATAGAAAACAATTTTTAAAATCTCTTTCACCTGGTACTGGGCTAAGAGTTGAAATTGCCTCAGATACTATTTGGGGATTTGGTCTGAAATTAAAGGGTCTCAATACTAGCTGCTCTACAGTAGGCAACTTGGGAAAATTGCTCAATAATAAAAGGAAATACAAGGTAATTGCAAGATATTTTGAAATGCAAAACTGCCTAAATATAGAGAACATAGACTCATTTAAACATTTGTACTAATTTCTTTCCAGTATATTCTCTCTTTTAGAAAGCAATTGAAATTACATAGTATAAAAATTTATCTTACTGGTATTTGACAATGCTGCATAAAGAAAATTGTTTGGTATTTTAAATATTTACATATATTTTAAAATTAATTATTATTTATTGTAAAATTAACCCATGTTCATTGCAGAAAATTTAAAGAGACAGTAAATAGTCCTAATTAGAGAAGATTACTATAGTCAGTCCTGGGCCACAGGCAAGTGTTTTGCCATTAAAAGCTTTATTTTCCTTATCTTTAAAATGAGGCAAATAATAGTGTCATCCTTATAGGACTGTTATTAGATAGTTCATACAAGTGTGAAATATTTTCCATAGTTATTTATCTGTCATAAGCACATATTTATAATTTTATATTAATTCAAACAAAGGAAATCAACCTCTACAAATTATTTTATAACCTGCATTGTTTCCCCTGAAAAAAATCATGAATAGCTTTCATTCGTCTTTAACGACTGCCTGCCACGTGCTTGGCATGTGTCCAGCCTTTGGAAATGCAGCACAGCACCTGACCCATAGGGTCACAGAGGGACCTGGCTCTGAGAACACATATTACTTTATTTACTTCCCCCAATAACCCTAGAGTAAAGGGATTAATATACTTCATTTTACACATGAAGAAATAGAGGCTTGGAGGGTTAAGTCATGTCTAGGTGAGATGGCTAGTCTATAGTAGGCCATGGATTTGAACCCAAGCGCATGGTCAGACCCCAAAGCCAATACCCTTCTTGAAGGACTTTATGACCCCCTCTCCACTGATGGAAGCTGAGGATCACAACACTTTATCCCCTTAAGAACTGTCCTCTACTTGGTACTTTCAGTTTGGAAGACTCCGTTAAGCTCACTTAGCTTCCCCCCTCCCCCACAAAGAACTAAGCACAGTCCTGGATGAAAGGAAAAATATTAACCAAGGGAATAAAGACTTCTGATAATGGCTTGACTTTCACCAGAAAGACTGGCTTTTGAAAATTTGAGTCCTGCTTAATTAATACCTTAGTTGAGGTACTATAAACTAGTTAGGGATAGTGACAATGTTGGAGGAAATTTCCTGACATTACTCAACCTCTGTTCTACAGACTGACCCAGGGAAGTTAACAAATTCTCATTAAGCCTAAGGTCAGTGCTGAATTTCACAGAAGAAAGCAAGGCCCATTACCAGCAGGCCTATTCCTGCTCTCAAACTGCTAATCCTCAGTTGCCAGCCCCTTCCCACCTCTCAGAGTATCTCTTGTATCTCCCAGAGATTTTCATCAGTTTTTTAAAAAAAGTATTATATCCATCTGCACTGTTTTAATGTTTTCCCCCATTATGCCCATATTCCCTGTATAAAGTAAAACGTGAACTAGCTAGCTAAATAATCTTTAGTAAATACATAGAATTGTACACTCTGGTATAACCTAAAAAGTAAGTCTCCAAAAACAAGTTGCAGAACAGTATACAGGATGTGACTTCAAATGCTGTAGGAAGTAAACATATTTCAATATGCATAAAACACGTCTGGACTGAGACAATGGCTCTCAGGAAAGAAGGGCCAAAGAGGTCAGAGACTGGTGAGAGGTAGGAAATGTTTGCTTTCAGAGGTTTTCAAGCCCTCATCATCCGAGGTGGAATTCCACAGGAGACAAGATGGCACTTAGGAAGCTTGTACTTTATCTATAATTTAAGGTACTGAGCTATCCATTTGCTTACTAAAGCTTTACTTTAATTACAGGACATAGAGACTCCTAATAAAATAAATTGTTCATCATTCATGAAGCTGCTTTACACACCAGGGACCCACCTTCCACCAAGGAGTCCAGCACATCTTCTATGTGCTAATGTGTTTCTCCTTTTAAGTCAATACCCACCCAGTGGACACATTTCTGTTGGCCCTGGCAGTACCAATTTTTCTGTAAACAGTTACCACTATCATTTGGCAAAGATGGCTTTGTATGGTCAGCATCCTGTCGCTACCCAACAAAAACGAGATAAGTCATTCGGTGACTGATCACAGCTGAAAGCAGAATCAGTAAATCTTTGTAACGTTGGGCTTGCCAAGCAGAGCTCCCTGGCACTGCACGCATTAGAGAGAGAGCTTCCTGGTCACACCATTCACTCTGCACCCCAACTACCTCTCTTCTTCTTGTCCAACTTTTTTTTCTGCATGGTCATACTGCACTTGCTGCTGAAATTTAAGAAAGACTAAAAATCAGGGACACCTGTTGTAGCTGGATGACAGTGTTGTCTGTGTTATGACCGTCGAGCATGACAGCTGCACAAAGCGACACGGCCAGGGTCCACTTCTACAGAAGGGCCTCCTCTGTTTAAAACACAAATGCCAACTCAGATCCTGGGCTGTTGCTGCAGGCTTGATTGTTTTGCAGAAAAACTGTTTTTTGGCCTGTCTCTTGGTATATAATCAAAATAACAAGTGCAACCGGCATTGACTGGTTTGGGGACAAAACTCCAACTGATCCTTGGACGGAGAGCAGGCCAGCTAGAGAGCCCAGGGAGGTAGATGACAGGGGAAGCAGCCATAAGCCATGCTCGTGTGGCCACCAGGCATCAGTCAACAGGCCTTAATTCTGGGAGAAGGTGAGGTGTAGGTCAGTTCAAGAAACATCTGCTGTTTATTAATCTCTCTTAGCAGCATAACCCTTTTGCCAGATGAAATGTTACACAGAAGAGCAGAATAAGCGACAAGAGTGAAGGTGTTCTGGGGGTGTCATCTCCTCTACAGTCCTGTTATTCCCTGAGGTGGCCCTTGAAGAACATCCGGAATACCTAAGGCTGAGTGAAGCACAACATAAAATCTCTCACAGACTCCAGTCTTTGCATAGTGAGGTCATAAGCTGAGATCTAAAGATATTGTAACCAGAACTCAGTTTTTCTGGTTCCTAAGCTTAAACGTTACTGCTACATTTTCTGTCTTTTATTTCCCAGGCTACTTGACGATGCCCCTCATAGGGCCTTTTGGCCATATGGTTATCTCTGTGTTGCAGCCCAGAGGCCAGGAAGGAACATAGTGGAACATGTTCAGCATGGCCCTTTCTCTCAGTATGTGGTGGGCTAAGCATGATGTTCATTCTGACCTTTCTTCAGGACGGTTACTTTTCCACACTTTATGGGCCAAAGATTTTCATTGCTAAGTACACAGTCTCTGCATTTGCCTTCAAATTGCTCCCAGGGGAGGTAACATCTGATCTAGGATTGGTCAGGAGAAAGGGGAGAGGAGTGGAAGGCATTCTAGGCAGGGAAAATCTTGAAAGCGAAGGCTTTGACTTGACTCGAACTAGTACAGTGTGTCAGAGGAGAAGATGTGAGCAGGGACCAGAATCACGAGGGGCCCTATACTCATGCTAAAGAGTCTGGATTTTATACTGAAGGCAATGAAAGTTATTAACAAATTGTAAGCACAGTAATGACATGACCCAATTTGTGATTTAGAGGGGTCACCCTTTCAACCCTAGAAAAGGGAAAGTGGTGAGAGGTGGGACTGAAAGCAAGAAGACCAGAGAGGGGGTGGCTACAGTGACCCAGGGGAAAGATGATGGAGACCTGAACGAAGGCAGTGACAGTTTGACAGAGTGGAGGACATAGATTACAAGGCATCAAGAATGCCTGTGCTTAGAATACTTTTCAATGTTGAATAGTAAGCTAGATTAAAGTGGCAAAAACAATTTGGAGGCCATGAAAGAGAGGGCAGATTTCACATGTGATCAAACCTCAGATTCAACTTCAGGAAATATTCCAGAGTTTCTAGCTTTCCTGTCAGGGCTAACAACAACGGCTTGACACTGCACAGCTCCAGAAGATGCTACCGACATAGACTGCAATGTATTTGAACCCTCTTCAAATTGTTCAATGCTAGCATCCTGCCTCTTATGGTTGCACTAATGGAAGTTTCTAGCCATAGTCTACACAGCTTCTTCAGAAATGTTGTGTGGGGTGTTTAAACCCTATTAAATAGAAGCAGTAGGGTAAGGCAAGATTATTAATGGTAGCTTTTAGAATCTAATACAAGACTGACACAGGCCTTGCTTCACACAGGTGCTGAGAGAAGAGAGAAATGCAGATGGCTGGAGGCCCTCAGGCAGTGTGGGGAGGGACACAAGGAGGTTATGCAAAGCACTTGGCAACAGAACAGACTCTGCCAGAACTTCCACTGATATCATGCACCTATGGAACATAGTAACCAACCCCACCAAGGACACCAGGCCATGATTTCCAATTCAAGGACTCAGGGCATGAACTGTAGAGGAACTTGCAATAGTGTCCACAATGCCAAGCCCCTCAGTAGCATCTGCACCCACATATGAGTGGCCTTTCCTTCCATTCTATGTTTGGGAAAGGCTGAGCTTCATGCACATTCATTTGCTTCACATTAGCCAATAAGGATTATAAGTCTTCCAGAAGTAGGGCCTTTGTTCACAATTCGTGACGCATATGAAATATATGAAGAAGTAGATAAATGTGTGTAATTATCCTTTACTATACACTCAAATTTCAATACAAATTGGAAATCTCTGAGATGACACTAGCACATTCTGTGTAGATCATATCATTGTCTAATAGTGCCTACCACATGGTAGATGCTCCATGAATGTTCACTGAAATCACAAGTTAATGGGTTATGTTAACCAAGCTCTTCTACACATGTGATGTCATTTGATCTTAGCAAATCTTTGAAGTAGGTGTTATTATCTTGGTTTCATAGAGGAGAAAACAGAAGTGCCAAAAGGGTAACTGACTTAAATGCTCAAGGTCACACAGCTAATAAATAGTGTAGCTGGATCATTCATTGAAATCTTTGATTCTTTCCACCACTTGACAGCTGCTTGTAAAAGCTTTGGTTTGCATAATTCTGATTAAAGGAACCTATTGGGGAACCCTCTTATAAAAAAGAAAACCAAGTCAAATGTATATTTCGTAAGCCATTCTTTTTTTTTTTTTTTTTGCTATTATTTTGGATTTTCCTAGAATGGGGCTCTCACCTTGTAAATGCATAAAATCCTAACTTACCCTCATTTTGAAAATGGAGCATTTGAGGCACATAAAGTATACACAAATGGCTGGTGGCAACAAAAATTTTAAAAAAAGGAAAAAGCAGAATAAATATACACATACACATTCTATTAAGATCTACTCACTTATTGAGCTAGGATTATATAATGTTTTACTTCTTTAATCTGTCAGATTCAAGACTAAAGGATTTATTTTCTAAGTTTGGGAATATAATTTGTTGGGTTAACTTGATAAATAATGAAGTAGAAATTGGCCTACAGAGGAATGAAAAACCCAAAAGCACAGGTATTGAAAGTTGTAGATGAAAAGAGTCCCGATCATCGGAGCTCCCAGATTTCTTTTTTGTAAAAACTGTGCACTTGATCTCGATGTTGAGAGAAGTTGAGCCCACAAAGTCTCACCCTTCAGAGCTGTCCCAGGGAGTGGACTCTGCCCTTGTGTGGGTGCCCAGATTTCTGTGTCTCTTCTACCTGCATGGGGGCTTCGCGGGCCAAAATCAGCTAAAAATTTCACATCCTTTTGTGGTGATCCCCATGCTTTCACTGGAGATCATGCTCTTGGTTCTTGTCCTAAATTGTTGTTGGGCTTTGCACACTTTGTGTGCTCTCTCTCCTGATCTTTTTTTAGGTGAGGGTGAACAGAAGCCCAAGGATCAGGTGTTGGCTGCAGAACAGAGATGTTTAGTTTCCATCAAGATCAAAGGTGAACGTAAATCAAAAATAAGGATAGCACCTTCACCTTCAGGGTCTTTCAGACAATAAATCAGAACATATATTTATAATTATGTTAGCAGACACTGCTCAGGAGAATTTGTCTTAGGAAATGCATTGTCCTAATTTGATCAACCTAGTCTTTATTTAACTGGTGGAAGGGTCACATCATGGACATATGGCAGTGGACCTTAGCAGCCTGGCCTAAGGTGGTATTTTCAAAACTCTCAGACCTCAGCGTTGTCTTCAGCTAAACTTTACTCATTCAACCGTATCTGATTCCAAGCTCTCTTCCTCAAGTTAATTTATCTAAAGTGCTTAGCTGAAACTGATTGAATGTCAAATTTTAAAATAAAAAGGGAATTTGCTTAGTATTTTAGTTGATAAAAGGGGTCCAATAATAGCTACATATATACATGCACGCATAAAATTTTGGTGGAAGAGGCATTATATTCCTCAGTAGGCAGACTACAAATTTACAATGGTGTTTACTGAAGTGCACTATATTTAGAAAAGGCAAGTCTGATGAGGCCTGGCTTTGAGAGCTGTTTGATCCTCCCTTTCATTGCTACGTGGTGGAGAGGGCCTTGGCGAGCCCTGGGTAGAGAGAAATCACCACCAGGGCTTCCACTGCACGAACCTCCGCTCCTGTGACCAAACATAGCCCTGCTGCTTCAGGAAGATTTGCATAAAAGGGATTGATTTTCATTTGATTCTGCAAATAAACTCACTGAGCGAGGCTGGAAGAAAGAGAATAAGAAGGAAAAAAAATTCTTAGGCAGTCTGGCCAGATTCCAAATGCTTCAAGCTGACAGCACAACTGGTTTAATCTGCCTCTTTAGAGCTGCTGAAGGCACACTTAACTTTCAAGGCCAGAAACCTGGTTAGAAAAAAAAAAGAAAAAACACACAGAAAAACCCCAAGCCCCAAACAAGCTATTATGCTTGAATCATTCTGCATTTAAAAATGGGAGCCTCTCTTTTTTACTTAAAACATTTTTTATTTGTTAAGATGCATGGCTTCTCTAAGGAAGAATTATCTTTGCATCTCTTACTATCCAATTAAATTAAAACTGTTAAAGACAAAAAGATATCCCTCTTTAAAATGAAATTCAAGATGGATCTGAAGTAAATGTCATTTATGTATTTGCTGACCATTTACCACAGGAAGGAATTAATCTTGGTTTAGTTACAAAGATAAAGACCAATAAAACATAGTCACTGTTCTCAGGGGCTCACAGTCTAGCAAGAGAAGTTCAAATTCATGACTATGCAAAGGCATATATTTTAATTTTCATATAGGGTGATAAGTACTATATAAAAAGTATGGGCAAGATGTTGCATAAACAAAAAAAGAGGGCAATGAATTTGGCCTGGGGTGGAGCAGAAGTTTGTTATGGAAGTTTGCTCCATATGGATATTAACTTTAAGCTGGGCTTTAAGAGATATCATCCAACAACACCTAGGGGTAAGGCCAGGGCTGAATGGGGACATGTTGTACAGCACTCCCAAACAGTGAGGCCAGCTCTGTTCAGATAAGGTGGCTGGGCCAAGGGCAGAATTCCTCAGCTGCTACCATAGGTCGCAACAGCTCTCACCTGAACTAGAACACTGGGCTCCTAACTAAGGCTTCTCACCATTCTAGAGAAGTCTTTTCTGCACAGAACATCAAGATGTATCCCTTCAGTATGATGGCCCTTTCCTTAACACATAATTACAGAGCCCCCGTGGTATGCCAGGCCCTCTGCCAGACACTTTGAGCAGGTAAGTAAATGAAACAGACAGAAACCCCTGTCCTTGTTGAGCGTATTTTCTAGTAGCAAGGGACAGCCACATGATGATAAGTATAAATAAGTCGTAGAATATTAGAAAGAAGTAAGCACTGCTTTGTTTTTTTGTTTTTTTTTTTTTTTTAATTGAGCAGAGACAGGGTATCAGAAGCAGTGGAATGGGAACAGGTTCAAACTTTGAATTGGGGGGAGGGCACAGGGCAAGGTAGACCTCACTGAGAAATTGATGTTTAAACAAGAACTTAAAGAAAGGGGAAGAGTTAGCCATGTGGATAATTGGGGAAAAGTGTTGCAGGCAGTGGGAGCAGCCAATAGAAATAGCAAAAGTGAAACAGCCAAGAGGCCATCGTGGTTGGAGCAGAGAGCAAGGGGGAGAGAGTTTAGGATGAATCAGACATAAGGGGGCTTGTCTCACAAAGGATTTGTTTGGGTCTTCTAAATAATCTGGTTTTTACTCTGTGGGAAATGGGTTCTGAGCATCGGAATGCCTTACTCTTCAAGAATAAACGATGTGGCTGCTGTGTGAAGGATAAACTGTGGGAAAGGTGGAAACAGGAAGAAAGGTTGGGAGGCTGCCTCAGTAACCCGTGAGGGAGAAGACGGGGGCTGCAAGCAGAGGAGTGAACAGATGATGTAGTAAGGAGACGTAGGGTTCAGGATACATTTTGAAGGCAGAGCCAGTAGAATTTGGTGATGGATTGGTCATGAGGTGAGAGAAGGAGAGGATTCAAAGATGTCATCAAGGATTTTGATCTGAGCATCTGAAAGGATAGAATTTTCATCAGCCGAAATGAGAAAGGCTGCAGGTGAAACAGATTTTAGGATAAGAGAAGTAGTTTCATTTTGGACGCATGACATTTCAGATGTCTGTTAGCTACCCCATGGAGACTTGACTCTGAGATCTTAAGAGAGGTTAGGATGGAGATACTCATTTGGAAACTATCGGTATATACATTGTACTGAAAGTGCTGAGTTGGACTGGGTGAAATTACAAAGTGGATGTATGCATAGAGAGAAGGAAAGAAGACCGTGTGCTGAGAGAAAGAAAAAGCACAAAAGACTGAGGAGGAGCCATCACTGAGGTGGGAGGAACACCAGGGAGGAAATGCAGTTTCCCAGAAGCCACATGAGGAAAGCCACCACCAAGCAAAAAAGAATGGCCAACTGTGTCCAAAGCTGCTGAAGAAAGTTGAGGACTAGCCTTTGTATTTAAAACATAGAGCTTATTGTTAAATCCCAGGACTCATTGGTTACTCTTACAAGAGTAGTTTTGAAGGAGTGGTGAAGATAAAGCTCGACTGGATTAAATCATTTGCAGTCTGTTTCAGAGCTCTGTTCTTTGGCCTATCCCCGTTTCTGCCCTGCACCTTATTCTCCTACATATTTACCTTGCTCTCTTCTCATTTCTGTCTTCGTATCAGGTTTGGACGTGGTGCTTGGCCCCATTTCCATGCTTATGCCTTTGACTCCTTAATATCTTTTTTACTTTTTATTTTAAAGAAATCATCACCCAAGAATATGTTTATTGATATGGGGGGGGAGGCAGGGGGAAAGAGGGAGAGAAACATCAACATGAGAGAGAAACATTGATCAGTTGTCTCCCATACATGCCCTGACCAGGGATTGAACCAGCAGCCTTTCAGTGTTGGATGGTCCTCCAACCAACTGAGCTATCCAGCCAAGGCAACTTGGACTCCTTTAAATAATAACTCTTGCTTATTTATTATTTACGTAATAACTCAGTCACACTGCCTCCAAATGCCTCCAACACAAATTCCTTCCAGCTCTCTCTTACCCTGACCCTTTTTACTCTGGCATATTTTCGTGGTTTATTGTTACTGGATTTGCCCTGGCTTTAGACAGGACCAGGTATAGGTATCAAAGAGCTTACCACAGATTGGGTTGCTGGCAAAGCTTTCCTGGTGCGCAGATTCTACCAAGTTTCTTTCTTCCCTTCAATTCAGTCTGGTTCATTTTTCCTGGGGCCGACTCACCAAACTGAGGCTGGGACCCTTCATTTCTTGAGCTGGCCAGAAGACCCGTTTCTTTTATGATCCTAGTGGACATATGGTTTTCATGAAGAGCTCTATCTCCCTATCTTTCTCTGAATTCCTTTGAATCTATTTTGGAACTTTCTCTTTCAAAGATCATCCCATATGGAAACTTCCACTAAGCTCTTATCTCCAAGAGTAGCAATAATATTCATGTTATTTGTGTCACTCTATGCCAGACTATCCTGAATATTAGGAGCACACAGGTAAAAAGAAGGTCAGAGGATTCCTAATAGATATTTGTCATCCAAAGAAACACGGTAAGAGTATTCTTTAGGGACTTTGTTGGCTCTCGTGTTATGGCTCCATTTGATACCAAGATGGCACCATAATGATGATGGTGATAATAGATCACAAAATCTAAATTCCTTTGAAAAATAAAGAAATGATGGGATAAGAATGGGAAGTTGTTGAATAATAATTTCTAAACTATACTATTCACAGAGAAAATCCAAACTAATTTTCCTTGTCCATGTTCTTTAATGTAAATATTTTATAAAAACTTCTTGCAAATAAACACAATGATACCTTAGAATGACCAGAGTGATTAGGCATCCTAAGAAATACTGCATACAATTTACCATTTACTTAAGTTGACAACGATGGAAAATTTTGGAAGTTGTCTGTGGTAGCTAGCCTCCCAGATGGCCCCAATGACTACTCCCTTCTAGTATTCACACCCCTGTCTGGCCCCTCCACCACCGTGGTCAATAGAATGAGGCAGAAATGATGGCATGTGACTTCCAAAGGTAGATCATAAAAGGCATCCTAGTTTCTGTGGTGCTTTCTCTCAGATCTTTTGCTCTGGGTAAGCCAGATGCCATGTTAGGAAGACACTCAAACAGCCACATGGAGAGGTGCACGTGGTCAAGAACTGAGGCCTCCTACCAGCTGCCAGTACAGAACTGAAGGAAGAGTCACGATGAAAGTAGATTTTCCAGCCCCCTCTAAGCCTTCATATGGTTTTCATCCCCCTGTAACATCTTCACTGCAACCTCACAAGAGTTTTTGAGCCAGAACCCTTTAGCTGAGCACCTTCCAAATTCCTGACCCACAGAAATCATGTGAAATAATTTCTTGTTTTAAGTTGTAGAGTAGTAAGTTATACAACAATTGATAGTGAATACAGTGTCACATGGAACTTTTTGAAGGTACTATTATCCCTCAAATCCTAGAGTGCTAAAATTAATTTCATTCCTCTGATCTCTCAATGTATAATTTAGTTTCTATTTGAAAACATTTCAGAGTTCTGGACATTTTACCCCTTTACCATAAAGCTCAGTGACTCAGAGGCCAGGCTTTGGAGCTCACAGACTTAGTTAAATCTCTGTCCTGCCACCACTTATTAGCAGTACAATCTTAGGAAAGACGTGCCTCAGTTTTCTTGTCATTATCATCATTACAATAAAAGCCTAATCCAAAAGACTGATGTAAGGATTCATTAGTAATATATATAAAACACTCAGCACATTTCTGGCTCTTAAAAATCTACTGATGGTGATGATGATACTGATGACATGATGATGAGGATGAGGATGATGGAGAAGGTAAAAATCTCCTTGTTTTCAACTTGCAGGTAAGTTCTTTGTGAGGTAAAAGAAACTTTGTGCTTCTATGTAGCAGTCTAAGTTATCCTTTACTTCTTCCTGCACACACGTAATTGTATCTATAATAAACATTATTTAATTTTGCAACATATATGTTTCTCTACTTTCTTCACTCCCTTTTCTATAGCCCACAATAAACCAAGTATGTTACATGATAAAAGCACATACTACTCAGCCAATTAAGGCACAATTTTAGCAATAAATTTAATAATGATTATTTATATTTCTATTGTTTAATTTTTTATAGGTAACTTGCCTATTATTAAATCTATAATGAAAATGCATAAATTGTTCAACTCTTTGTGTAGACATATAACTATAGCTTTGGCCACATATCTGAAAATTTGTAGGTTAAGTTAAATATCCATAATAGGATTCATTTTAAAAGTTACATAGGGTTTGTTTTATTTGGAAGATTAGGCTATGTTTCCATTTCTTGGTTAAATGTAACTTAAGTTTTCCTTTCCTCATGGAATTTGACAAATGAGGAAAGAAGATCAATTTGTAGTGTAGACCTACTAATAGTGACAGGGTGCCTCCATTGTTCTCAATCTTATCAAGTTTAAAGTTGAACTAAATGACCTATAGAGCCATTCTTTTTTTCAGATTTCTACTCATTCTCCAACAGGGGAACTCACAGACTCACTTCCCCTTCACCAAAAGCTACCAAAGATAAAAAGCTTGGTTGAATCTTTGTTTCTAAATAACTAGTCTTAAAGGTGAACTCTACCTGCCTTTTATATATCTCTGGAATATCTTGGGTCGGTAAGTTAAAAAACTTCACTAGATGGGAATAAGATCCAAGAAGATCTAAACTTACTCCCAGGATGCCTGTTGCCATGACACCAGCACTAGAAGTGTTGTCAACAACAGCGGAAGGCCCCCGTGTGCTGGGCAACATTTTAAGCAACTGATGGGTTTTACTTCTTTTAATCCTCACCTTGGCCCTATTAGCTGTTGTTATTCTCAGTTTACAGAGTTGCCTGGTATCTCATTAAGAGTACTCTACATTCTCCACTCATCCAAGAAAGGGGGAGATTTCTTGTTTTCCCCACAAAGTCATCAACATGCTCTTCCTCCTGCCAGCAACAGCAGGAGCTGAACTTGAAGAAAATGCCGTTCTTCAAAGTGAGAACTGTGTAAGACGTCGTTCAGAGCAGAGGGGTGCACATGGTCTAGAAGTCCATCTTGAGAGCTGCGCCACTGCTTAGAAGATGTAAAATCCAGTTCTCTCCACCCTGCACTCCCACCGCACGCACGGCACACACACAAGGCATTTGCTTCAGCCATTTTAGATCCCTTAAGTTCGATTGCATGCTACAA
>PVJI01018005.1:0-34263 GCA_004026765.1 Micronycteris hirsuta
CCTTTCCCCACCCTTTAGTTTTGTCCATAGGTCATACACATAAGTCCTTCTGCTTCTGCACTTCCTGCACTATTCTTAACCTCCCCCTGTCTGTTGTCTACCTCCCATTTATGCTACCTATTATGTGCCCCATTCCCACCCTCTCCCCCTACCACTCCCCTGTTGATGTTCCTCCATACCTTATATAACTCCCTTTAACATTTCATACAGTAAAGGCTGGGTGGTGATGAACTTCTCGAACTTGACCTTATCTGAGAAGCACTTTATCTGCCCTTCCATTCTAAATGAAAACTTTGCTGGATAGAGTATTCTTGGATGTAGGTCCTTGCCTTTCATGACCTGGAATACTTCTCTCCAGCCCCTTCTTGCCTGCAAGGTCTCTTTTGAGAAATCAGCTGATAGTCTTATGAAAATTCCTTTGTAGGTAACTGTCTCCTTTTCTCTTGCTGCTTCTAGGATCCTTTCCTTATTTTTGATCTTGGGTAATGTAATTATGATGTGTCTTGGTGTGTTCCTCTTTGGGTCCCACTTCTTTGGGACTCTCTGAGCTTCCTGGACTTCTCGAAAGTCTATTTCCTTCACCAGCTTCGGGAAATTCTCCATCATTATGTGTTCAAATATGTTTTCAATCCCTTGGTTTTCCTCCTCTCCTTCTGGCAGCCCTATGATCCGTATGTTGGGCCATTTACAGATGTCCTGGAGGTTTCTGAGCCCCTCCTCCGTTTTTTGAATTCTTGTTTCTTCATTCTTTTCTGGTTGGATGTTTTTTTCTTTCTGCTGGTCCACACCATTGATTTGAGTCCCAGTTTCATTCTTATCCCTATTGGTTACCTGCAGATCTCTCCTCATTCGTTCAAGCAATTTCGATAATTTTTCGTTGAATTCTGTGAGCATCCTTATTACTAGGGTTTTAAACTTTGCATCTGTTAGGTTTTCTAACTCTTGGTCGGTTAGCTCTGGAGCTTTGATCTGTTTCTTTCTTTGGGCCATTTTTTTCCCTTGGTGCGCCTGTTACTGTAAGGGGGGCGGAGCCTTGGGGTTCACCTGGGCAGGGAAATTCATGGTAGTTGTGCTGTGACATAGCCTGTGGGGGCGGGACCTGCGAGCACAATGGCGCCTGCTCCGATCTCCGTACCCACACAGCCTCCTGCAAGCAATTCGAGCCCCTCTGCGCTGGCTCTGGGGGTCGCTCCGGGTCGGTGGACGGGCTGCACAGCTCCAATCCCCCGTGGGTCTCCCCAACGAACTCTCCTGTGAGGCCGGGAGTTCCTCCCGCCACCAACTCCATCCCCACAGGTGCTCTCAATCTTCACCGATGGGTTGCGCCCTGCTTTCTCTCCCGGTTTGTCTGCACGTGAATGTGGACCTGCCCGGTCCACCAGTCTCTGCTCCACTGGGTCCGGATGAGCCGGGCGCTGGCCTCGCTTTGGTCAGGCACCCCCGTCTCGGTGTCCCGGTGTGCTGCAGCCCCGTGAAAACCGCCCCTCCAACCGCGGTCTTGCAGTCTGCTCACCAGCTCTCAGCAGAGTTGCCGAACGCTGTCCCTCCGCCCTGCTCCTCCCGACTCACCAGACTGGATGAATGTATCTTCTTTAATTCCTTGGTTGTCGGACTTCCTCTCAATTCGATTTTCTCTCAGATATGGCTGTTTTTGTTTAGGTAAATTTCTGGTTTTTTTCTTGTTTGGCTGTGCAAGGAGGCACGGTGCGTTCACCTATGCCGCCATCTTGCCGGAAGTCCCAGCTTTACCTAGTTTTCATTAGCAGTAATTTATTAAATGGTAGCCCAGGGTCTTGAGTTTAATTAATATACTTTTGATGTGATTAATTTATCAGGGAAAAAGTTAACCACCTGGAAAAAATGACAAAATGTAGCTTATTTTGAAGCCCTTTATTTAAAACCCCATTAAATACCAAAACATAATTTTATTTGAAGAAAAGGAATTTTATTAGACTATCTATGTATGTCTTTATTTAAATAAATTTAAAATTTCTAGAAAACTGAAAAAAATATATGCTCACATTAAGATTTATTAAAGCACATATCTATGGCAGTAGTTGATACTTTCAATTTTCTCTTTCAGTGAAAGATGTCATGTATATCTGCCCATTTATGGGAGCTGTGAGTGGAACGTTGACAGTGACAGACTTTAAGATGTACTTCAAAAATGTGGAGAGGGTGAGTTTTTAAAAGTGTATTGTATTTTTTTTAAGATTTTATTTATTTTTAGAGAGAGGGGAAGGGAGGGAGAAAGAGAGGGAGAGAAACAGCAATGCATGGTTGCCTCTCACATGGCCCTCACTGGGGACCTGGCCTGCAACCCAGGCATGTGCCCAGACTGGGAATCGAATCGGGACCCTCTGGTTCCCAGCCCGTGCTCAATCCACTGAGCCATACCAGCCAGGGCTAAAAGTGTATTTTATTTTTTAAAAGCATTTCAGAAGCAAGTAAACAAGAAGAAGAAAGTAAGAAGCACCCTGAAAGCCCATTACCCTGAGAGAACCAGAAGGTGACTTTTTAGATATACACAAACAGATTTTGTTTTCTTGAAAAAATAAAGCTGTCAAAGTAGGACTTATACCTGCAAGGGAAGTTTAATTGTAGTCTCAACATGTACTTCAGAAAGCATGTTATAAATCAGACTTCAGTTTCTTAGCTGGGACAAAGTAAACAAATATGTTTTAAGCCAGCAAAGACTTAAAATATGAAAACTCTATTGACTAACACTAATAGGCATTCGTCTTAATTTGTAAACTCAGGACCCGCATTTCATCCTTGATGTTCCCCTGGGAGTGATCAGCAGAGTTGAGAAGATTGGAGCACAAAGCCATGGGGACAGTTCTTGTGGTATAGAAATAGTATGCAAGGTATGATACCAACACTAGTAAAACTACAAGAGGCAGTCAGCTGGAAACTTTTTCTGACACATTTTTCCTGGTCTTTGGACAGTCAGGGTTATTTGTACTGTTAGTAACTCAAATGTTTTAGGGCAGAGACCTCTTAAAATCTTGTATCAACCAATTCATATCATTATGTAAGCCATTGAAGTAAACCAATTTTTCTGTTGAAGTATAATATTCTAATTATAATGGACCTATAACCTACATGCTGATATTATTTGTTGCATTTTAGAGAAATCAAGTGGAAAGTAGAGATTCATATTTTTTTTCCAGTTTGTTGTTTTAAGACTAATCTTAACCTTAATAGTCTGCTGTTGACCAGAGGCCTTACCGGTAACAGTTGATTAACACACATTTTGTGTGTTGTATGTATTATATGAGGGGGGACCCCAAAAAACCCTGGAATTTATTTATAAGAATTGTGTATTTATTCTTCCATGTTTAAACTTCAGCCACCTTCAAAGTACTCTTCACTGGATGCAAAACACCTATTGAGATGTTTTTTTTCCACTGCTCAAAAGTTTCTGACCTCGTCGATTTTTTAAAATACATTTTATTGATTATACTATTACAGTTTTCCCATTTTTCTCCCCTTTATTCCCCTCTGACCTATACCCCCTTTGATGCCTTTTAGTGCTTCTGCCATTTTTTGCTTCACTTCCTCCACATTGACAAGACATTTCCCTTTGGAAACTATTTTTTATCCACGGGAAACAAAAAAAAAAGTTGCTTGGGGTGAATAGGGAGGGTGGGGCATGGGGGTCATACTGTTTAACATTCAGCATGATGTGGGCAGGTGTGTTCGTAAATCACCCATCATGAAATGGGCAAATGTGTTGAAAGAGTCTTCAAAAAATTCACTGAACTCAATTGTAGTCTCTCACAACAATGCCAGCTGGTACACTGATACAGGTGGGTTCTTCGAACACTCACCTAGCAGGGGAAGCCTTTACAACAAGGGGCCCGCCTTCCAGAAGATAATTTCGTTTTTTGGGGGTTCACCCCTTATATGCTGTATTCTTACAATAAGATACACTTAGATAAAAAACTGTTATTAAGAAAATCATAAGGAAGAAAAATATATTTATAGTATTTATTGAAAAATTATGTGTATAAGTGGACCCACACAGTTCAAACCTGTGCTGTATAAGAGTCAAACTGTATGCATAGATTCTGTGATTAAATAGATAACTAAGTTTCTTGGCTATGTTGCAATTTTCACCTGAGCTGTGCTTATTTTTTTTAATTCTTACCTGAGTATATGTTTATCGATTTTAGAGAAAGAAGGAGGTTTCGGGAGATGGGGGATAGAGAGGCAGAGAGAGAGAGAGACAGACAGACAGACAATCAATGTGAGAGAGAAACATTGATTGGTTTCTTCCCATATGGGCCCTGACCAGGAATCGAACAAGCAACCTTTTTGTGTATGGGACAATGCTCCAACCAACTGAACCACCTGGCCAGGACACTGCTTATTTTTGGTTTTATACCCTTCCTCCAAATAGTTAATTAGAAATGTATGTGATAACTGGAGTGATAATTAGCCACTTAAATGCCTTAACTGGAGTTTTTTAATTGGGAATACAGTTTATTAACAACCTTACCTAAAGTACTAGGAAAGAGGACCTACCTGCAGAGTCATCAGAGTCCCTTCCAAACTCGGGGTTTGGATTCCTGCCCATCTGTTTGCTTTGATCAAATCCCTGAGGACAGCCTCCCTCCCCAACCTCAGTTGTCCCTAGACTGCAGTCGAAATCCTTTTTTTAAAAAAGACTTTACTCTTCCAAGTCACAGATCTCTGGGCTCACAAACTTGCTTTGGGCAGTGCATGACTGTGTTGGCCTTTGGTGGTGATAAACTCCTTTAACTTGATCTTCTCTGGGAAGCACTTTATCTGCCCTTCCATTCTAAATGGTAGTTTTGCTGAGAGAGTAATCTAGGTTGTAGATCCTTGCTTTTCATCACTTTGAATACTTCTTGGCAGTCCCTTCTTGACTGCAAGGTTTCTTTTGAGAAATCAGCTGACAGTCTTATGGGAACTCCTGTGTAGGTAACTCTCTTCTTTTCTCTCGCCGATTTTAAGATTCTCTATCTTTAATCTTTGGCATTTTAATTATGATGAATCTTGGTATGCTGCTATTTGTGTCCATCTCGTTTGGGACTGTCTGTGCTTCCTGAACTTGTATGTCTATTTCCTTCACCAAATTAGGGAAGTTTTCTTTCATTATGTTTTCAAATAAGTTTTCAGTTTCTTGCTCTTTCTCTTCTTCTTCCGGCACCCCTATGATTCAGGTGTTGGTATGTTTGAACTTGTCCCGCAGGCTCCTTAAACTATCCTTGTTTTTTGGATTTTTTTCTTCTTGCTGTTCTGATTGAATGTTTTTTCTTCCTTATGTTCCAAATCATTGATCTGAATCTCGGCTTCATCCACTCCATTGTTGATTCCCTGTAAATATTTCTGTATTTCACTTAGTGTAACCTTTATTTCTGCCTGGGTCTTTTTTATGCAGTTGAAGTATCCAATGAGTTCCTTGAGTATCCTAATAACCAGTGTTTGGAACTCTGCATCTGATAGATTGCATATCTTCATTTTGTTTAGTTCCTGTTCTGGAGTTTTGTTCTTTTGTTTCATTTGGGCCATATTTCTTTTGTCTCCTCATTTTGGCAGCCTCCCTGTGTTTGTTTCTGTGTATTAAGTGGAGTAGCTTTGACTCCCTGTTTTAGTAGCATGGCCTATTGTAGAAAAGCATCCCCATAAGTTGTGTGGGGTAGAGCCTTAGGTAGTCGCCAGGGCATAGCAACCGGTGTGAACCAGGTTGATGGAGTCTCAGGTATGGTCCTGCCACTCTGTGGCTCTGCATGGAGGAGGGCTCAGAGAAGGGACAGTGGCTGCTGCCTGTTTTCTGGAGTTTTGTCCAGGAGGAAGCTGTCCCATGGAACTCGCCCTGATACCAGACACTTCAGTTTCTCCCCATATGCCACTGATGTCCTTCCAGCTGCTGCCCTGGTGCTGGAGCCGAGAGGGAGTGAGTCTGCTTAAGTCCTAAGTCTATTGTGGGCCCTTTAAGAGGAGATACCTGAGAATCCCACAGTTTCTTCCGCTGCTCCAACCCCCACTGGTTTTTACAGCCAGTAGTTATGGGAACTTACCTTCCTGGCACTAGAACCCTGGGCTGTGTGGTGTGGTGTGGGGCTGTGATCCCCCTCTCCCAAGATATTCCTCCCGATTTTTATCCGATACATGTGGGTGTAGGACTACCCGTTCCACATCTTTGTGTCTCTGCCCCTACTACCTGTTTGGATGAATATGACTTCTTTAGTTCCTTGATTGTCGGACTTCGATACAGTTCAATTTTCTGATGATATTGGCTGATAGTTATGTAGTTTAGTTGTAATTTTTGCTGTGCTTTTGTGAGGAGGTGAGCCATGTTTACTTACGCCTCCATCTTGACCAGAAGTCCCAAGATCTTATTTATTTTTTAGAGAGAGGGTAAAGGAGGGAGAAAGAGAAGGAGAGAAACATCAGTGTGCGAGAGAAACATTGATTGGTTGCCTTTGCATGCATCTGATGGGGAACCTGTCCCACAACCCAGGCATGTGCCCTGACCAGGAATCAAACCAGAGACCTTTTGGTTCACAGGCCAGCCGTCAACCCACTGAGCCTCACTGGCCAGGGCAATACAGCCTCTATTGATAGACATTTAGTTTATTTTCATTCTCTTGCCATTGCTATACATACATAATATCACAACAATGACTTTAATTTGTTTGTAGTCCTTCTTACTTTTGAATTTCATATCATATTAAAGAGGAATGAGCTTTTTGTGTTTAACTAATAGCAGTGGTTTAAGAAGGTCATGGGGCACAGCTCAAACCAGTCCTGGGAAGAAATTGTACCATCAGAACCACCTCACTGGGATCTCTACTGCCTACCTGTATTTGGACTTTCTGCCAGCAGCTTGCATGGTAGGGCATTTTAAGAAACTGATCTCAAGAAAGAGCATTATAATTTTTGAGGGCCATAGCGTCTTCATGCAGAGTCCTTGCTATGAGTACTGGGAAGAAACGTCTGTCATATTTCTATTTTATGGAGGGTGCAAAATCTGTAATTGATTCCTTAATACTTTAAAGCTTACAATTGATTGTGTAGCACATCTTTAGGAAGCAAGTTCACAGAACTTGATGGCATGTGTTTTATGTACTAATCTTATTCTTGGTTCTATCTGATGAGTTTTTGTCTAATGCATCCCCTTCGTTACAAATTCCTCACTTAATTTTTTAAAAATCTTGTTGGAGATGTATTTTTGTTAATTGTGTTTTGTTAGTAGGAGCAAGATAGAGTATAAACATGAGAAACAAATAAAAATATTTTATTGATCTCTTATAGCATGGTGTCTGCCTCATAGATACTCAATACACATTGACTAAATGAGTTTTGTTAATTGTTTAACAGGATATGAGAAACTTACGACTTGCTTATAAACAAGAAGAACAGAGTAAGCCAGGAATATTTGAAAACCTCAACAAACATGCATTTCCTCTTTCCAATGGGCAGGTAAGTACACTGAAAAAACCTTTTTTGCATGCCTTTGTGGGGGCCCCTAAATTTTATGTTTTATTAGTCCTTTTTATCTCTTTTCTCTCTGTTGGTAACTAATATTAGAATACTTAAAATTTGTCAGTTCTGCGTAATGATTAAGAAAACTGGTTATTTGTTACTTCGGCATTTATAAATTAAAATAGGAATCTTAATACATTCAGCCCATCTAAATACATTCAGCTCATAACTGAATGAAAGCTTTAATATTGGGTATATGACATAGCAAAAAATGCTGACATGTGTCTTTTGTGGGTTTTTTTATGCAGACACTCTTTGCATTCAACTATAAAGAAAAATTTCCAATTAATGGATGGAAAGTTTATGATCCAGTAGCTGAATATAAGAGACAGGTAAAGTATGTTGCTTATCCAACTAAAAGTAATAGGTTGAGCATCTTTTTCTTTTCTAAAATGTTAGAAATATTACAGAGAAGAAACCTTTTGAAACAAGTTGTGCATGGGTATAATTTACCTAGTTTGTAGGTTCTTCACCTCTGGAATGCCCTGTTCTCCCTATGCCAAACCTTTGACCCTGCCACATCCTTTTTCCAGAGGCAAGTGGAGTATAAGGACTGGGGTTTAAAAAAGCAAAATGAGCCCGGCTGGTGTAGCTCAGTGGATTGAGCGCGGGCTGGGAACCAGAGTGTCCCGGTTCGATTCCCAGTCGGGGCACATGCCTGGGTTGCGGGCCAGGTCCCCAGTGAGGGCCATGTGAGAGGCAACCATACATTGTTCTTTCTCCCTCCCTTCTCCTCTCTTTGAAAATAAATAAATAAATTCTTTAAAAAAAAAAAAAAAAAAGCAAAATGACCAGGTAGTTTTTATTATTAGATATTCTGGTAATGAGTTGATTAATAATAATCAAAACCAATGGCTTAGATTATATTTTAAATATATGACATGACTGCATGAGTCTGTTATGGTGTTTCTCTACCAGAAGCTCTTTAGTGCATTGTAAATTTCAAGATCTTCCAATAAGATGATTTTCATGACATTTAATCTTTATCTCTACCTTATGTTTGGTATGGTAATATGTATCACTTACTTTAGAGATCTGTAAGAAATTTCTGTGTCTCTAAAGGACTTTCATTAGTATTTTCAAAAACAATATTATGGTCATTCTTTATAGAAACACTAAAAAAAATGTATAGGTCTGGGATTCCAGTATATAACTTACATTTTTTATTCTGTTTGGAAATTCTTATGCTTCATTGCATTTTTTAAATGGGTGTGGAATGAGTCATATTAGATAAATATATTTTTAAACTTTTAATTAGCACTGAACAAATTATAAACAGATTTTAGTAGAAAACAAGAAAGGGATGTGGTTCATGCTTAGTACTTTCTGAAAGTGTAAAAGTATGCTTTCCCTCTCTTCTTTCCTCTCTAACACCCTGCAGGGACTACCAAATGAGAGTTGGAAAATATCCAGAGTAAATAGTAATTATGAGCTCTGTGACACTTACCCTGCCATCATTGTCATGCCAACTAGTGTGAAAGATGATGACCTTTCAAAAGTGGCAGCCTTTCGAGCAAAAGGCAGAGTCCCTGTAAGTAGTAAGCATTGTCGTTTAGGTATAAACGTATATTGTATCAGATCTAATATGGAAAGAAATAGAAAAAAAGTCTAGTGAACAAAATGGAAAGTACAAAAATAAGCCTAAAAACCTGAAAATATTTTTTGATTATCAAGGAATACCTAATTATATAAACATTCTGTTTCCTGACTCCTTGTTAACTAAAGTTACACGTGTAACTTTAGTTTAGCTCTCAAAATGTAGTAGGGAATAAGACAGCAAGAAAAGTTTAGCATGCTACTGCTTTAACAGTTTATGTCACTGGTTTCACCAACTCATACTAGAGAAAAGACACTCTTTCTTAGGTGTTGAGTTCAATGCTGAAAGCTACGTGGGAGGGACATCATTTTGAAAAGAAACATAGGAGTCAGTAGGGGGTGAATTTTTAAAAGAGGTTTATTGAGGTTTAATTGATATACAAAAACATATCACATGTTTGATGTATACATTGATGTGATGACTTTGGACACATGCATACCCCAATGATACTGTCACCACAACTCAGGAGGGACTGAACATTTTTGAGCCTGGAGTTTGCAGTCTGGTACAATCCTGAGTCTCTTGGCCACTGGAGGAAAACAGGAGGTTTGGTGATATAGCTTTAGATTTTATGAGAGACTGTATATTCACTTTGTCCTCACCAGCCACATATATCATTGTTGAGATACAAAAATTTTTTAAGTGACGAGACAAAATAAAACTAGTCAGTCAAATAGGAATGGGGCTCAGTGTTAGTACAGTTTCTGTTTTTCTTAGAATCATAGAAGTTTAGATGTGAAAAGGAATTTTTAGAGCTCATCTAGTCAGACTTCTTTCCTGACCCAAACATTGCATCTCATAGCCACTATCATGCTGTGATGGACCTGACCTCTCATGTTTGAGGAAAATATGCAGAAGAAACTCTCCTTGGTGAGAGAACTTGTTTTTACTACCTGGTAATCAGAACACACACTGTTTTAGGAACTGTACTCATATTTGTTACTTACAAACACTAGGTGTTGTCATGGATTCATCCAGAAAGTCAGGCAACAATCACTCGATGCAGCCAGCCACTTGTGGGTCCCAGTGATAAACGCTGCAAAGAAGATGAAAAATACTTGCAGACTATAATGGATGCTAATGCACAGTCTCACAAACTTACCATCTTCGATGCCCGACAAAACAGTGTTGCTGATACCAACAAGGTACATTCTCGATGATGTTGCAGAACCTGTAGGTTTTGCCTTATGTACTGTCTATAAATCGTTATGCAGTTCAAGTGGCCCATTGACTTCCTCCCCAACTGAAGGTGAAATCTTTCTGAGCAGTCCATAGATATTCCTCCCTGGGATATAGCCTGTGGATGTCTCAGGTGGGTTGGGATCTTGTCTCTGTCATTGTTCCTCCACAATCCTGTCTGCTGAATTAATTAAGCAAAGACCCAGAAAGAGAATTATCACCTAAAGAATGAAGTAACTATTTTAATGAAATGATTGTGAGGCCTTTGTAAATTTCTTTAACCTGTGAAATATGGTGATTGCTTGATTAACTCGTATCTGGTCTGAAGCTCTGTTAGAATGGAGTGAACTATGTAAAACTAGACAAGTATACAAAGTTTCCATAAATCACATGAAGCAGTGGCATCTGTACACCACTCCATTTGATTCCCACTAACCAAAGGGGACAGGATCCTTTGTACCTAGCAGTGGCTATAACAGCAAGCCTCCAGTATCCACTATCCAAATGGAAAAGGCTTTGAACTGAGTCATTTATATTTCCTGTGAATGACTTTCTGCCAATGGGTTACTATAGGCGGGTATTTGATAGTCAGAGTGATTGGCCCTTTCCACAAGTAATTTCATTTATCAGGAAGGTGGTGACAGTCCTTACCATCTCATGCCATTTGGTTAACAAACATTCGATGAGTACTTACTAGAAGGAAATATCACAACAGACCAGGTGAGGTACTATATACAGGTGTCAACTCAGTGTGCTGGGGTAGCCAGGAAAGGGACTGAGGGACTGACTGTCCAGCACTGCTTATGAACCTTGGAAAGGCTTCATGAAGGAGCAGTATTCAAGCTAGCTTTGGATGGTTAGCAAGAAGAGACAAGCAGGGCATTCTAGAGAACATGTGTACCTATTCAACAGTGTGCCAGAGCACATCATTCACAAGAGTGGCAAGAAGAGAAATGTCTGAGGGCATGGTCATGTCCCCTCATGTTCCTCTCAGCAGTGCTTGGGGAGGGGGGGTCTTTGTTTCTCTGGGCAACTTGAGCCTCTTTTTCCTCGGTGATTATTTCGTCAACCACAATTTCCAAAACAAAAAGCAAAACAAAAAACAAACAAACACCCTCTTACCCCATCTCACTCTCAAGAGAAGCCATTAACTTCTACTTCAAGGAGCAAACGAGCCATCAGACATGCCATTTTCCCTCAGAACTTGAGTGCCTGCTGAGGGCCAGGAATTTGCTAGGCTTCTGGAGAGGCACATACTGAACAAGCAGTCATATGAACTGCCAAGTGGTTATCCTATGGGGCATAGAGGAACATGAAACGTGCTCTGAGAGAGCATAGAAGGAACCTAGTTATTTGCTATATGACCTTGGACAGTTACATAATCTCTCTGCTCCATAATTGCCTCATCTCTAAAGTGGCAATGACAGTAAACCTACTTCCTCAAGTAGATGTAAGACTACTGCAAAGGGCCTAGGACAGTATCTGTCCCTGTGAGAAAGCATTCGGGTCAAGTTAGCTGTCATTTTTACTGACTTCAGAGTGTACCGCTCCATTCTCTTGACTTTCATGACATCTCACTCCCTTGATTTCTCTCTCTCTGGCCTGGCTGACTGGGTCTCCTTCACTGGTTCCTCTTCCTCTTCCCAACCTACAAATGGCAGTGCTCCTTGAACTCAATCTGGGGTTCCCTTTTCTATTTGTGCAATCTTCCTGAGCCATCTCCTCCAATGCCATGAATTTAAACACTCTATATATTGAGTTTGATATCCAAGTTTCTATTTCACCCTGATCCCTCCTGAGGTTGAGAGAGAATTTCCATCCCCATTGTCTGGTTGACACATCTACTTGGCTGTTTCCCAGGTAACAACCTCAGCATATCCAAACTGGCCTGAGAGTCAAGGTGTTAAGAACCCTTGGTTTGGCAATCAGTTACACCTGGGTTTCCCTCCAGTTTGTGCCACCTGGTGCTCTGTAGAACCCCGGGCCAGTTACCTTTCCTCTTTGTAAGCCTCAGGTTCCCCTTCTATAAAATGGGAGATAACCGTGTCTCATGTAGAGGGCTGTGTAAGGATCAAAATTAGGTGAGAAAAATGCACATAAAGGACTCAGCACAGTACTGGGTACATCCTCAGAACTCAGTACGTAATGTTGATATGCTCACTGCTCCAGGTATCTGGCCCGGGGGTTGAATGCTGTTGTCAGCTACTGAGACAGGGGAGACTGGGAAAGGAACAGGGTGAGGAGGAAGATGGGCAGTGTATGAGTTTGCTCAGGCTGCTCTACAACTTATCATAAACTTGGCACCTTAACATATTCTCTCATGGTTCGGGAGGCCAGAAGTCTGAAATCTCGCAGGGTTGTGCTCCCTTAAAGGGCTTCAGGGGAGAATTGTCCCTTGCCTCTTCCATATTCTGGTGTCTGTTCTGTGCATGCAGCCACAGCACTCCAATCACTGCCTTTGTCTTCACACGGCCTCCTCCCCTGTGTGTCCCTGTATCCTCTCCTCCTGTCTTCTAAGGATACTTGTGATAGTATTTAAGGCCCACCCAAGATAGTCCAGGATTATCTCCTCATCTCAAGATCCCTAATGTAGTCACATCTATAAATACCTCTTTTCCAAAAAAGGCCATGCTTACAGTTGCCAGGGATTGTGGATATCTTGGTCAGTTCCCGTTGTTCCTCACATCTGGTGGGTCACCAGCCCTTGTCAGTCTTTCTATATCTGAATACTTCCTGTCACCACTGTAGTAGTATCCCAAGAAAAAGAAACACATGAGGGAAGCTGTTTTCACAGAAGCGATCTTCTAAACATCCAACAGAGCAAGGGCAGTCCATTGTGTTTTATTCAGTGCAGGAGAGACAGAAGCAGGGCACTAAACTGCACGTCTATAATGACTTTACCTATAGCAGTGTATGTGTCAGGAACCAGATGGATATTTATCTCCCCAGCTCTCCATGAGGTCTTCTATACAATATTATGTCATCTTCAAGTAGAGATGGTTTCACTACTTCCTTTCCAATCTAGATGCCTTTCATTTCTTCTTGCCTAATTCCCTGGCAAGAACCTCTAGTACAGTGTTGAATACAAGTCATGAAAGTGGGCATCCTTGTCATGTTCCTGATCTTAGGTTGAAAGCTTTTGGCTTTTCACCATTCAGTATATTAGCTGTGAGCTTTTCATAACATGCCCTTAACAAGTTAAGGAAATTCTCTTGTGTTCTTAGTTAAGTGATTTTATCCCCTTCATTCTGTTAATGTAGTGTATTATTGAGTTGGCCAAAAAGTCCGTTTACTTTTTTCCATAAAACAAAAGATACGTTTTTCATTTTCGCAAATTATTGATTTGAATATTTTGAGTATGTTGGCTATCTCCTGCTGTTGCCTTCTAATGGGTAGAGGCCAGGGTGCTGCTAAACATCTTCCAATGCATAAGACAGCCCCACAGAAAAGAATTATTTGGCCAGAATGTCAATAGTACCAGGAAACTTCGCAAACCACTTTTGACACATTCGATCAGTCACAGCACCTTCTCCATATACTGCACAAATCTGTTTTTGCATTTCAGTTGCATTTTTACCTTTCTTGAAATAATAAAGCCTACTATGCCAAAAATGTTGCATATCTTCTTTCATCTTCAATATTAAAATGGCTGCACTAAAATTCACCAATTTTTATAAGTTTTTTAAAAATGCATGTTGATATGACAACTGTTACCATAAAATCTAACAAATTTGTTCTGAATGAAGTTAAAGACAACTAAGCAATTAGAGCCTGTCACACAGAAAAAACGAAACAAACTTTTGGCCAACCCAATACATTGATTGATTTTTGTATGTTGACCACTGTAGTGGGTTGACTAGCATCTCCCCAAAACCCATGCTCATCTGGAATCTCAGCATGTGACCTTATTTGGAAATATGGTCTTTGCAGATGCAATTATTTAAGATGAGGCCATACTGGATTAGCAAAGGCCTTAAATCCAATGCACAGGCACACACAGAGAGAATATGGGCATGTGATGACAGAGGCAGAAATTTCAGTGATGTAGCTACATGCCAAGCAGTGCCAAGGATTGCCAGAAACCACCAGAAGCCAGGAGCAAGGGATGGATATATTCTTCAGAGCTTTCGGGAAGAACTAACCTAGCCAACACCTTGATCTGTGAGGGAATAAGTCTGTGTTGTTTTAAGCCCCATATTTTGTGGTCCTTGTTACTGTAGCCATAGGAAACTTTTCCAATCCCCTTACATTACTGGGATAAGTCCTACTAGTTCATGGTGTATAATCTCCTTAATATGCTGCTGGATTCAGTTTTCTAGTATTTTGTAGAGGTATCTTTCAATCTTGTCTCCACGTCATGGCCAGAGTGATCTAAATAAACAGCTCTGTGTGCCCCCTCAGTGCCCTGAACCAGTGACATACAATTTCTAAAGAGTCTCTAAAGCCCTGTGCCCACAAGCCCTTTCCTCTTTCTTTCACCACATCTTTTAGGTTCATGTCTCAGCTGTGGGAGGCTTCTTTCAGTTAAGCACATCCCATTGTCATTTCAGGGCTTTTGGCCCCATGGCTAACCACTTCCCCATCCTTCAGGTGACACTCCAAATGTCACTTCCTCCGGGAGATCTTTCCAGATGAGCAGAGGTTTTCCTGTGCTGTGGTGCTGTGCACTTTCTTTTCTATAACCATTCGCATACTGTCGATTCCTTATTCAGTATGTGTCTAGCTACTAGGCCTTTGGCTCCATGATAGCTAGGACTGTGAGGATCTTGAACATACCTGCACCCCAGAACTGGCCATCACATACATAATAGTTGCTCCATGACTGTTAAAGGAAGGGCTGGCTTGCTGGCAGGTCAGGTCATCTCTCAATGGATAGTTGCTATTTAATGGTATGTGGCATTCTATGTTAGTTCAAAAGTTCAGACTCCATTAGAGCACAAAAAGGGTTTTTTTTTAAAGACTTATTTATTTTAGAAAGGGGAAAAGGGAGTAAGAAAGAGGAGAGAAACATCACTGTGTGGTTGCCTCTTGTTCGCCCCCTACTGGGGACCTGGCAACCCAGGCATGTGCCCTGACTGGTAGTCGAACCAGCAACCCTTTGGCTCACAGGCCGGCATTCAATCCACTGAGCCATACCGGCCAGGGTGGAGCATGAAAAGTTTTTAAGTTATATCTCTTTTTTAGAAGGTGAACATGGAGGGAAGGAATTTAGTTTTAACCTGTTGCATTGAGGAGCATGTGTGGGGAAGATAAAGCCCTGGAGCTCAGAAGGAGGTCAGGTTGAGGTCTAGATTGGGCCACAGTGGCCTGTTGGGTGGTGGTTGCAGCCTCTGGGGAGAGAGGAGGATGTCACTGAAGGACTCTGGGTCTCTTGAGCAGGGGTCAAACACCAAACCCTCAGAAATGTCATCTGTGGAAGACAAAAGAGGGACTCTGTGAAGGAAAGAGGGCTACATATGGTGAGAGGAGACCCCAAACAGAGGAGGAGTCCTAGATGCCAGGAGAGGTTGTGTCTAGGGGAAGACAGGGTAGGAGGGGGTGTTTTAGCTCTGGCTGCTATAATAAAACACTGCAGACTGGGTGGGTTATAAATGACAGACATTTATTTCTCACAGTTCTGGAGACTAGAAGTCCAGGATCAGGGTGCCAACAGATTCTGTATCTGGTGAAAACCTACTTCCTGGCTTGTAGATAGCCACCTTCTTGCTGTGTCCTCACACAGCTGAGCACAAAGAGGCAAGCTCTTTGGTGTCTCTTATGACTGCATTAACCCCCCCTGGGAGGGCTCTACCCTGATCACCTTATTCTTTTCCAAAGGCCTCACCTCCTAATACCATCATATTGGGGGTTAGGATTTCAACATACAAATTTTGTAGGGAAAGAATCTTGCAGTCCATAATGTGTAGTGTGTGGATTTCTGAATCTGGGGACATGAGAATCCTGCCCTGGCAGTTTGTACCTTTGACTTTTAGGAGTTACCTGCCTTCTCTGGGGCTTCAGTTTTCTTTTTTATTAAAGTATATTTTATTGATTTTGCTATTACAGTTGTCCCAATTTTTCTTCCCTTTTCCCTGCTCTGCCCTGCAACACCTCCACCCTCTAGCATTCCCCCACCCCTTAGTTCATGTCCATGGGTCGTACATATAAGTTATTCGGCTTCTTCATTTCCTACACTATTCTTGACCTCCTCCTGCCTATTTTATGCCTAGCATTTGTGCTTATTCCCAGAACATTTCCCTCATTCACCCCGCCCCTTCCCCTCTGATAACCCTCCATGTGATATCCATTTCTATGATTCTGTTCCTGTTCTAGTTGTTTGCTTAGGTTGTGTTTTTGTTTTTTAGGTTCAGTTGTTGATAGTTGTATGTTTGTTGTCATTTTACTCTTCATAGTTTTGATCTTTTTCTTAGATAAGTCCCTTTACCATTTCATATAATAAGGGCTTGGCGATGATGAACTCCTTGAACTTGACCTTATCTGGGAAGCACTTTATCTGCCCTTCCATTCTAAATGATAGCTTTGATGGATAGAGTTATCTTGGATGTAGGTCCTTGCCTTTCAGGACTTCAAATACTTCTTTCTAGCCCCTTATTGCCTGCAAGGTTTCTTTTGAGAAATCAGCTGAGAATCTAACGGGAACTCCTTTGTAGGTAACTCTCTCCTTTCCTCTTGCTGTTTTTAAGATTTTCTCCTTATCTTTGACCTTGGGTAATTTAATCATGATGTGTCTTGGTGTGTTCCTCCTTGGGTCCAAATTCTTTGGGACTCTCTGAGCTTCCTGGACTTCCTGGAAGTCTCTTTCCTTTGCCAGATTGGGGAAGTTTTCCTTTGTTATTTCCTCAAATAAGTTTTCAGTATCTTCCTTTTCCTCTTCTCCTTCTGGCACCCCTGTGATTTGGATGTTGGAGCGCTTAAAGTTGTCCCAGATGTTTCTAAGCCTCTCTTCATTTTTTTGAATTCTTGTTCCTTCATTTTATTCCAGTTGGATGTTTATTTCTCCCTTTTGTTTGAAATCATTAATTTGATTCTCGGTTTCCTTCCCTTCACTGTTGGTTCCTTGTGTATTTTGCTTTATTTCACTTTGGGTAGCCTTCATTTCCTCCTTCATTTTGCAACCGAGCTCAGTCATTTCTGTGAGCATCCTGATTACCAATGTTTTGAACTCTTCATCAGATAGGTTGGCTATCTCCTTGTTGCTTAGCTGTTTTTCTGGAGTTTTGATCTGTTCTTTCATTTTGGCCATATTTATTTGTCTTGGCGCACCTGTTATGTTGAAAGGGGGTGGAGCCTAGGTATTTGCCAGGATGGGGCAACCCTCTTTGCTGTGTTGTGGTGCTGTGTTGGGGGAGGCATCAGAGAGGGAACAATGCCACTTGCTCTGCTGTAGCCCCACTTTCCGGCTCTTTCCTCCCTTCTCCCACAAGCTGATTGTGCCCTTTCAGGTACTGATTCCCATGTGGGTAGGTTTGTGGAAACTCTCTTGTAAGAATGGGAGTTTCCCACCTTTACAATCCCCATGGGTTTTACAGCTGGAGGTTTTGAGTCTTTAGTTTCCTGATCAGCCAGCCTCTGCCTCGCCTGCATGGTCCGCAGCCTTGCTGTGGGTCCTCTCTGCTGGCTGCCCATCTGTGCCCCTCCTGCCAGTCTGGATGAATGTTTCTTTAACTCCTTGGTTGTCAGAGTTCCATGCAGTTTGATTTTCTGGAAGTTCTGGTTGTTTATTGTTTTTAAATTGGTTGTTATCCTTCTTTTGGTTGTGAGAGGAAGTGAAGCATTTCTACCTATGCCTCCATCTTGACCAGAACCCCTAAGTCTTCAGTTTTCTTACCTGGGAGCCCTTCCTGCCACTGAAGATTGAATGCTGATGGATGGAGAGCATGGCAGGCCTTCAAACAAGCACTAAACAGTTCGTTTAAAATTGAGGAAGTCTGAGTCCATCCTTCAGCTGGCTGCTGGTATTCAGGTTTCTTTTTCCCAAGACGATTGGTAATGGCCCTATCTCCACTGCTCTCAGATTATTATTGCAGACCTGGGGGCTATTCAGTAATAGTGCCACAATGTCACTAGCTTCTCTCCAGAACTCTGCTTGCCCCCATAGAGAAAGGTCTGGCCACCAAGTTCTTCTCTTATAGAACTCTCTGAAACCCTCTCCCTGTTCTTGTGGGGTATAGGTGGGGCCGCTTCTCACCATCCTTCCCCTTCTTCTATCTCAGGACCTCCAGGTATCTGCTCTCTGCATCCTGGCTTGCAGTAGGTACTCATACTCTTTTTCTTTTAAAACCCCATTTTCTGATTGTCATTTGTTTCATTTGTATTTAGTAATCAGTTTCCAGGCAACAAATTCCCTTCATATACATTCTCCTGGTTAAAACCAACTCCTAGCGTGCGTTTTTCCCCGGGCTAAGCATGATGCCCAGCACAATCCCTTCTAGACCCTCTTCCAACACTCAGCTCCCTCAGGGAAGGGTGGGGGGGTCCCATTCCTCCACTTAGGTCATAACTTCAGACATGGTAGATGCTTCAGGTAATAACCTATCAGTTCTCAAGCATCTTTGGGAGGTGGCAGGCAAGCCCCAAGCTTTGCATGGATTAGCTTTAATTAAGATCATCTATTTTATTTTATTGATTTACTTACCAGTTAATCCCGACAGTGACCTATTGAAGTTTTTATAGGTGAGAAAGCTGAGGTGGCATTTGGGTGGCAGAACTGGTATTAAAAACCCACTCTCCCTGCCACCTAGGCCTGTGCTTTTGGCCACTGCACAGCGCTGTTCCTACCTTAGTCAGCAGTGTTTTCAGCAGGTGCTTAGGCTTATTTTTTATGAACATTATAATTATGGACTCAGGACTGGGCTCTAAACTGCTTTGTCCATAGTTGGTGTTCAAAAAGAGTTTTAGGCAACTTCTGGTCAAGATGGCAACAAAGGCAGACATGGCTTGCCTCTTCGCATAACCACACCAAAATTGCAACTAAAATATAGCACAACCATCACTCAGAACCATCAGAAATCGAGCTGAATGGAAGTCCGACAACTGCGGAATTGAAGAAACCACATCTATCAAGACTGGTAGGAGGGCAGAGGACACGAAACAGGCTGAGTACCACACCGATGTGGATAAAAATTTGGGAGGGATATCTCGGGAGTGAGTAGCCCCAGCCCCACACCAGGGCCCCCAGCCCAGGATTCCAATGCTAGGAAGATAACTCCCTATAACTACTGGCCGTGAAAACCAGCGGGAATTTAGTCGGTGGAGGAGGCTGCTGGAGCACTAAGCATTTCCTCTTGGGGAACCCACACAAAGACTCACCTACTCAGATTCACACTCTCTGAGCTCCAGCACCGGGGTGGCAGCTTGAAAGGCACCAGTTGCATATGGGAAGAGACTGAAGTGTCTGACATTGGGGTGAGCAGAGGCCATTATCCCTTTGCTGAGCCCTCCCCCCACAGAGCCTATAAGCTGGTGTCATATCTGAGACTCCGTCAACCTGGCTAATACTGTTTGTCCTGCCCTGGAGATCCACAAAAGCTCACTCCACCCAATTTACAGACCCACCCAAGCTGCTTTTCCATAAGAATGGCTGGTCTTGGTGCCTAAATCCTATCAAACAAGCAACAGCTGGCTTCAGTGAGCCCTAGTGCCAGCCAGATTAGATCACAGCTTGGCTTCACCTGGGAATTTCCAAGCCCAGCACAATTAACATACATCTTAGATTGCTTTACAGCTCAGGTAGGGTGCCCCAGGCAGAACACAGTCAGGGCTGACCTTGGCCTGTACCACCCGGGAAACCCCAGGGCCAGCACACCCAGTGGACAGCTACAGACCAGGTCAGAGCACCACCACCCTGCCCTTGCACAGCTGATCCTTCATGGAAGGCAGAGGTTGGTGGTAAGTGGTACAGCCAGTCCTTGCAGCTAACTGGCCTGGGTAAATCCTTCCCATTGATCTGCCATGGGCAATCAAGACTCAACTACAAGAGGAGAGTGTACTCAGTCCACACAAAGGGCACACCTCAAGTACGCAGTTTGGGTGTTAGGGGAGGCTGTGCCATTGGATCCTACAGGGCACCTATTACATTAGGCCACACTACCAAGCAATGGAGTCAAAGCAGCTCTACCTAATACATAAAGCCAAACACAGGGAGGCTACTAAAATGAGGAGACAAAGAAACATGGCCCAAATAAAAGAATAGATAAAAACTCCAGAAAAAGCTAAAGGAAATGGGGATAAGCAATCTATCAGATGCAGGATTCAAAACATTGTTTATAAGGATGTTCAAGGAACTTAGTGAGGACCTCAGCAGCATAAAAAAGTCCTAGTCAGAAATGAAGGATACACTAATTGAAATAAAGAACAATTTACAAGGAAACAATAGTAGAATGGATGAAGCTGAGAATCAAATCAATGATTTGGAACATAAGTAACCAAAAAACAACCATGCAGAACAACAAGAAGAAAAAAGAATTTTAAAAAAGTGAGGATAATATAAAAACCCTCTGGGACAACTTCAAGAGGTCCAACATTTGCATCATAGGGGTGCCAGAAGGAGAAAAGAAAGAGCAAGAAATTGGAAATCTACCTGAAAAAAATAATGAAAGAAAAGTTCCATAATTTCGTGAAGGAAATAGACCTACAAGTCCAGGAAGCACAGAGAGTCCCAATTAGGATGGATGCAAAGAGGCCCATTCCAAGACACATCATTAGTAAAAGGCCAAAGCTTAAAGATAGAGACTCTTAAAAGCAAGAGAAAAGAAGTTAGTTACTGGAAAGTTGCCAGATGGAGGGGAGGGGGAGAATGTGTGAAGAGGTGAGGGTATTAAGAAGTACAAATAGGTAGTTACAGAACAGCTCTGGGAATGTGAAGTACAGTGTAGGAAATGGAGTAGCCAAGGAACTTATAGGCATGACCCATGGACATGAACAGTGGTGGGGCAATTGCCTGAGGGAGTGGGGGTGCCGGGTGGAGGGGGACAAAGGGGGGGAAATTAGGACAACTGTAATAGCATAATCAATAAAATATAATTTTTATGTCTTTTTAAATATTTTATTTATTTATTTTTAGAGAGAGGGGAAGGGAAGGAGAAAGAGGGAGAGAAACATCAGTGTGTGGTTGCCTGTCATATGCCCCTCACTGGGGACCTGGCCCCGCAACCCAGGCATGTGCCCTGACTAGGAATCGAACTGGCAACCCTTTGATTTGTAGGCCCACGCTCAGTCCACTGAGCCACACCAGCCAGGGCAATAAAATATAATTTTTTAAAAAGTGTTTTAATGCAGTTAGTGTCTCATAATTCTGTAGAATAACTTGGAGTACATAGAAGCTGGTATCTAAATATGCACAATTCTGTTTTTTTCCTGTTATATTGCCACCTGCAGACTTAATCTGATATTGAGCAGCTGCTCCTACATCCAGGTGACTCTGCTTTCAGCCATATGTAGCCTCTGGCTTTCCACAGAACTGCTTTCCTTCTGAATTCTCAGATGTAAACTGTCCTCTCAGATACCAGCCTCTTGTGCCAGTGCTTGAAGGCTGCTCCACGGCTTGTCCTCAGTGGATGAGCCCTCAGGCCCCTTTCCTCTCTTCTCCCCTCCCCTACTCCTTTTCTGCTCGTATCCACTTTATCCTGCCCCACCAGGCCTCCTTAGACTGTCCCATCCAATGCTCAGTTTACTTCTGCCTGCCTGCATTTCTCATGTGCACAACCTGGGCTGCTGAGTGTTCCAGGTAGATAAGAGGCTAACAGTGTGCAGGTTGGAGCTGCTCCAGATTCATAATTTCCAGATTGGGCCCTGAGCACTGCTGGGAAAATTCTTCCCCCTATCTACCCGCCAGTCTCCCTAGGAACTGTTTCAGCCTCTTAATGACTCTTTTTTAATGTATGACCCTGCTCTACCCTCTTCATCCTCAACAGCTGACATTCCTTCTCATACAGAAACAAACCAGTCCTCACACAGGAACTCCCTCTGTTCCTGCCACCATACCTGAAAACTAGCTTGTATTGCTGTCCATGGCAGCCTCTTGCCTCCTGTCATTTTTGAAGGTATGGCCTCTTTGTGTCCTGTCTTCAGCCCCTAACCTCTCCATCTGCTCAATCATCCCTTTTCCTTCTCTGGGATTCTTGACCTTTATCCTCCACTGACTCCTTCCCATGAAGTAATTTCCATTTATACAAATAAGCCCTCCCTGGAATTATTGTTACTGTCCCCTTCCAGCTAGCACCTTCTCCTGCCCCTTACAGTCTTCTTGGAGGAACGGTCTCCTTGATACTCCTCACTGTTACTCACTTGCCCTTTAAGCCACGTGAAACTAGCTCCCATCCTCACCTTTGCTCAGGCTGTTCTTGGTAAAGTCATGAAATATTTTTTTTTTTGTCACAAAATCCATTGTGTATTTTTTAGTTCTTTTCCTTGCTCTCATGAGCTTTTGACATAGTTAAGTACTTTCTCCTTTTCAAAATACTGTTTTCCCTTTTTTACTTTTTCTTTCAATCTCTGGCTGCTCCCCTCAGTCTCTTGCTATTTATTGCTTGAGTGTTGGCCTTCTTCAGCTTCCTGGCCTTTACTTCTCCCTTCACATTAAACATTGTCCTTGAGCATCATGTGCCTGACCTCCATCCTTCAATATCATCCACGTGCCTGTGACTTCATATTGATATGTACAGCTCAAACCTCTCTTCTGAGCTCCAGACCTGTGTATCCTGTGGCCTGCAGACCTCTCCAGTTGAACTTCTCACTGGCATTTTGTGCTCACTATGCTCAAAGCCAGACGCTCTTCTTCAATAGTCTGTATCCCAGTAAATGATAACCACCATCTCTCAGGCCACCCAGTCTAGAATCATCACTGTCACTTCCTATGCTACCCAATTTCATTGCCCCAATCAGCCACCCTGTCCTGCCTCTTAAATATCTCAAATCAGGTGCATGTCTTTCCTGCTGCATCCATCACCAATTCCTTCAGCCAAATGACTGCCTGTCTCTGAGCTGGTCCATCTGCACAAGGTAGCACCCTCCTCCAGTATCTTCTGGCCCATGTAGCCAGTTCTTATTCTACAGTGCAAGTCTGATCTAGGACCTCACCACCAGGGCCTCTTTTCTCCCTTTCTCACCACTGTCCTGCTGTTCTCTGCTGAACTTCTTACCTGCCTCTTGGGAGGTCACGTCCTCGCCCATCTCTGGTCATCTAGACACAATGGCCCCTCTACTTTGAGTGATTTTGACCTTCTTCCCCACAGTAAAGCTTTCCTGACTTGTCTTCTCCTGTCAATGTAGATGTCTCTTCTACCCACCCTGGCAGGCTTGTGCTCTGCTACAACAAATGACTTGCCCCCTGTTCTGGATGCACACCTCTCCTCCCTCACTTACCGCATTACATTTTGAGGGCCTTGAGGACCATGGTCTACAGTTGTTCATAATTATTACTCAGTATTTAGCTCAGGGCTAAGCATTAGTACCCACTTGGTAATGGTTGGAGACTAAATGATGAGTGTGATCTTTGGGTTGACAGATGTATTTATTGTTTTTATTGATATAAAATTCATATAACACAAAACGTGCCATTTTAACCATTCCAAAGTTTTACAATTCAGTGACTTCCAGTTTATTCACAATGTGATGCAACAATTCTAATTCCTGAATGCTTTCATAACCCCAAATGGAAACCCTAGCAGTCACTGCCTATTCTTTCCCCTGCCTCAGCCCCCGGCAACCACTAATTTACTTTTTATATAGACTTCTTTGTTCTAGATATTGCATGTAAGTGGGATCATACAATTATGCGGTCTTTCATCCCTGGCATCTTTAACTTAGAATATAATATTTTCAAGGTTCATTCATGTTGTAGCATGAAACAGTACTTAATTCCTTTCTATAGATGAAAAATATTCCATTATATAGTTAGACCACAATTTCTTTATCCATTTCATCCATTGATGGACTTTTGGGTTGTATCCACCTTTTGGCTATTGTGAATAGTATTGATGTGATCATTCATATACATGTTTTTGTTCAATTCTGTGTGACTGCAATTGCTATGTCATATGGTGATTCCATATTCAACTTATTGAGGAACCACCAGTTTTTTCCCACAGACTGCACAATTTTAATTCTTACCAGCAATGTATTAAGATTTCAGTTTTCCTACATTTTCAGTACAGATGTGTTTTGATTGTTGATCTCTACAAAATAAACGGTAAATCAGATTTTGTTATGAGATAATCAAGGGTTGAATTACACCCCCTTTTTAAATTACATTTGCATTTTAGTTTATTATAATTTCTTAAATAAATCTCAGTGTTAGGGATTCACAAACTGGTTTCTTGTACAGAAATTTTCTGGTAGTAGACTTCCAGTCAACATGGAGGCATAAGTACATACATTTTGCCTCCTTGCACAACCAAAAGAAGGACAACAAATTTAAAAACAAAAAAAAAATCCAGAAGTGCCAGAAAATCAAACTGTATGGAAGTCAGACAACCAAAGAGTTAAAGAAGAAACATTCATTCAGACTGGTAGGAGGGGTGGAGATGGGCAGTGGGGGAGAGAGGACACACAGCAAGGTGGCGGCTAGTGGACCAGGGCAGGTAAGGTGGCAGCTGGCAGACCATGCCATCCCATGTTTGCGTGAGGATAAACCAGCAGGAACAACTCAGGAGTGAACAGACTGTGCAACCCAGCGTTCCAGTGTGGGGAAATAAAGCCTCAAAACCTCTGGCTGTAAAAACGTTTGGGGATTGTGGCAGCAGGAGAAACTCCCAGCCTCACAGGAGACTTTGTTGGGGAGACTCACAGGGTCCTAGAATATACACAAACTCACCCACCTGGGAATCAGCACCAGAAGGGCCCAATTTGCTTGTGGGTAGTCAGGGAAGTGACTGAAAGCTGGCCAAGAGCCCAGTGAGCGCCATTGTTCCCTCTCTAACTCTCCTCCCACACAACAACGTGGGTTGCCCTGCCCTAGCGGATACCTAAGCCTCTGTCCCTTACAATATAACAGGTGCACCAAGACAAAAGAAATATGGCCCAAATGAAAGAACAGATCAAAGCTCCAAAAATAGAACTAAGTGGTAAAGAGATAGCCAACCTATCAGATGCAGAGTTCAAAACACTCATAATCAGGATGCTCATAGAAATTATTGAGTATGGTCACAAAATAGAGGAAAAAGTGAAGGCTATGCAAAGTGAAATAAAGGAAAATGAACAGGGAACCAACAGTGAAAGGCAGGAAACTGAGACTCAACGATTTGGAGCAGAAGGAAGAAATAAACATCCAACTGGAACAGAATAAAGAAACAAGAACTCAAAAAAATGAGAAGAGGCTTAGGAACCTTCAGGAAAACTTTAAATGTTCCAACATCTGAATCATAGGGGTGCCAGAAGGAGAAGAGGAAGAGCAAGAAATGGAAAACTTATTTGAAAAAATAATGAAAGAGAACTTCCCCAATCTCACAAAGGAAATAGACTTCTAGGAAGTCCAGGAAGCTCAGAGAGTCCCAAAGCAGTAGGACCCAAGGGAGCACACACCAAACACACCAAAGTACATCATAATTACATAACCCAAGATTAAAAATAAGGAGAGAATCTTAAAAGCAGCAAGAGAAAAGGAGACAGTTACCTACAAAGGAGTTCCCATTAGACTCTCAGCTGATTTCTCAAAAGAAACCTTACAGGCAAGAAGGGGCTGGAAATAAGTATTCAAAGTCATGAAAGGCAAGGACGTACATCCAAGAGTACTCTATCCAGCAAAGCTATCATTTAGAATGGAAGGGCAGATAAAGTGCTTCCCAGATAAGGTCAGATTAAAGTAGTTCATCATCACCAAGCCCTTATTATATGAAATGGTAAAGAGACTTATCTAAGAAAAAGATCAAAACTATGAAGAGTAAAATGAAAACAAACTCACAACTATCAACAACTAAACCTAAAAAACAAAAACACAAACTAAGCAAACAACTAGAACAGGAACAGAATCACAGAAATGGATATCACATGGAGGGTTATCAGTGGGGAGGAGGTAGAGAAAGAACGGGAGAAAAGGTACAGGGAATAAGTAGCATAAATGGTAGTTAGAAAATAGACAGGGGGAGGTTAAGAATAGTTTAGGAAATGGAGAAGCCAAATAACTTAAATGTACAACTCACTGACATGAACTAAGGGGGGGCATGCTGGTGGGAGGGGTTGCAGGGCAGAGGGAAATAAAGGGGAGAAAAAAATGGACAACTATAATAGCATTATCAATAAAATATATTTTAAAGAAAGAAAGGAAGGAGGGAGAGAGGGGTCTCATTTGCTTTTAATTTCCATGTCAATAATTCTCTTCCTTCTGGTGTTTTCATATACTATTTTTTCAATGTAAAGAAACTACATTTTTAAAAAGAAAAAAAATTTTGTGGTAGTACAACTTTTTGTATTCAGTCAGATGGCAATAACAGAACTTTTAAAACCTAATTTGCCTTGAGTAAGATCCTTTCCTTAATGCTTTGAAAACTGATGATGGGTGATGGAGGATTGTTATGGGTTTCCATTTTAAAAATATGTCGGCTTTGGCTGGTGTGGCTGAGGAGATTGAGTGCCAGCCTGCGAACCAAAGGGTCACCCATTCAGTTCCTGGTCAGGGCAGATGCCTTGGTTGCAGGCCAGGTCCCCTTTTGGGGGTGTGAGTGAGGCAATTGATCGGTGTTTCTCTCCCTCTCTTTCTCCCTCCTTTCCCCTATCTCTAAAAATAAATAAATAAAAACTTTTTAAAAAATGAAAAAGGATGTTGAATTCCTAACCCCTGGTATCTGTGAATGTGGCCTTATTTCAAAATAGGGCCTTTGCAAATGTAATCAAGTTATGATGTGGTCATATTGGATTAGTGTGGGCCCTCATCCAATCAGACTGGTGTCCATATAAGAAGATAAGAGACATAGACAAAAGGAAAAGGCCATGTGATAATAAGCCAGAGATTGGAGTAATGTGTCTATAAATTAGGAACACCTGGGACCACCAGCCATTGGAAAAGGCAAAGAAGGATCCTCCCCAAGAGAGTTCTGAGGGAGTACGGTCCTGCCAATATCTTGATTTTGGACTTCCCACCTCTAGCACTGTGAGAGAAGCCACTCAGTTTGTGGTGCTTTTGTTCCAGTGGCCACAGGAAACTCATAAAAAAGATGTAGGATGTTTATAATAAACAAATGTTTGTTGCATCTTTAAATGGTAATACCAGAGAGAACAGAAAAGTTAACTCAGATGTAGTGATGCCTTTCTGTTGTCTTTCATAGGCAAAGGGTGGAGGATATGAAAGTGAAAGTGCTTACCCGAATGCGGAACTTGTGTTCTTAGAGATCCATAACATTCATGTGATGAGAGAGTCACTACGTAAATTAAAAGAGATCGTGTACCCTTCGATTGATGAGACACGGTGGCTATCCAACGTGGATGGGACACATTGGCTGGAGTATATAAGGGTAAAGAGGACCAGTCCTTTACATGTTTTCTGGATAAGGTTTCTCTATGTCAGTGCCATAAATCTGTATCCAAGTGGCTCTTCAACATTGCAAATAAGCACATCTTTGCTGTGTACTTGGGCTTTCTTGGTTTCCATGGGATTTTGTGATAGAATAAAAAGGGATACTGCTTGCCTTACATCAGGTTTTTAAAGTATTGAATACTTTTTGGCCATTTTAATAAAGGACCTTATTAATTGCTGTCATTTTTCTTAGTATAAGCACCCACCCCCAATGGTGCTAATGTTTTATAGTGATTTTCAATTGATTGCATTCTTTTTGGTTTATTGACCTGAACGGCCAACATTCTCCCCAGAATTATTTTTGCTACAATAGAAATTAAATGTTGCCTGGTCTAACGTACCTTCTTTTCTGAAGATGCTTCTTGCTGGGGCAGTGAGAATTGCTGATAAAATAGAATCTGGGAAAACCTCAGTGGTGGTGCATTGCAGCGATGGCTGGGATCGAACAGCCCAGCTGACATCTCTGGCTATGCTGATGCTGGACAGTTATTACCGCACCATTAAAGGATTCGAGATTCTCATAGAAAAGGAGTGGATAAGTTTTGGACATAGGTTTGCACTGGTAAGTTGAAACAGGTTCATGCTTTGACATTTTGCTCTAGCATATGTATGTGTATATCACAGAACATGCATACATACACATGCACATGTACACAGGTTTTCTGCTCTGTATCAGACCTGAATTGCCATAATATAATACCGTGTACTTCAGCATTGTATGTTCCTGATGGGGCATTCTTTTGTTAGTATAGGTATGATTTTTAAAAATAAAAGTTGAGGTAAAATTCATATAATGTAGAATTAACCATTTGAAGTGTACAGTTTGGTGGCATTTAATACATTCACAATACTGTACAATCACTACCTGTGTCTCGTTCTAAAACATTTCCATCACCTTGAAAGGAAACCTTGTGCACACTAAGGAGTCATTCCCATTCCTTCCTCCCCCAGCTCTTGACAACCACTAATCTGCTTTCTGTCTCTATGAATTGCCTATTCTATATACCTGTTATAAGTGGAATATACAAAATTTGTTTTTCTGTGGCTGGCTTGTTTCATTAAGCATAATGTTTTCAAGTTTCATCCATGTTATAGCACACATCAACTTAATTCATTTTCATGGCTGAATAGTACTTACTGCATTGTATATATAGACCACATTTTGTTTATTCATCTGTTGATAGATATTTAGATTGTTGGCATTGTGAATAACACTGCTGTAATGTGAACATTGGTGTAAAAGTTTTTGCCATACAAAGTATCATAGACTGGATAGCTTAAACAACAGAAATTCCTCTTACAGTTCTGGAGGCCAGAAGTCCAAGATCAAGAATGTGACAGGGTGGGTTTCTCCTGCAGCCTCTCACCTTAGCTTGTAGATGTCTGCAAGTGTCTTTACATGGTCTTGTCTCCGTATGTATCTGTCCAAATTTCTTCTTCTTATAAGGACACTAGTCAGACTGGATTAGGACCCACTCTAATGACCTTATTTAAACTTAATAACCCCTTTAAATCATCTCTTTTAAAGACCCTGTCTCCAAACACAGTCACATTCTAAGATTAGTAGGGATTAGGACTTTAACATACAGAATTGGAGGGCGTACACAACTCAGCCCATAACAGCCTGCTTTTACTTTTGGGTATATATCTGGGAGTGGGATTGCTGGATCATCTGGAAGGGCATTCTGGGGCTGGGTTTTTTTTTTGTTTTGTTTTTTTTTTGTTTTTTTTTTTTAGTCCAGATGGCATCTAATTCTTGGTCTTTCAAGCTGTTGAACTGTTGGGAATTCTTTCTGAAACTTGTGATGAATCAGAATATTCCCCAAATCCCATTCAGATTCACTTGTGGAAAGCACAAGGGTGGGTAGTTTGAGGACTTAAATGGCTTAAGCCTTGAGGGTTCTAAGTGCAATGGCTGTGCCTGTACTTTCAGGGAGAGGGAAGGGAAGTTCCACAACATCCCTTCGGGAGCTATTGTCAGATCCTTACATATATGCCTTCACTCTCTGTGCCTTGGTTTCCCTTCTCTGGAATGGAGTACTATGGGATGGAAATGAGTTTATATGTATTAGGTGTTTAGGACAGTGCCTAGCCCATGTTGTATGGGTAAGTTTTAGCTCCTGTTATTATTTCAAACATTATCAAAAACTCCTTTGTTGCTTCTTCCCTTAGCAAAAGCTGTTGTCCACACAAACTATCAGTTTTGCTCCTCTGGGTCCCTCTTTAAACCACTTCAGCCAGACTTCCTACTCACAACACCCATTCTTCAAAACTGCTCTTGTCATAGTCATCAATCACAGCCACACTTTCTTCACTTGGCTTCTAGATCTCTATAAACTTGAATTTCCTCCTATGTTTTGATCCTACCTCTGTCCCCAACCTCTTAATTTTGGGGGTTCCCCAGGATTCAGTCCTTGGATCATTTCTCTTTTGTGTGCTTAATCCCTTAGTGATCTCAGCTAGTCCTATGACTTTAAATACATTTATTTCAAATATTTAGTCTCACCATTACCACTGATGCCCCCTTAATTCAGGCCTGGCCACTTTCCTTGCGACTATTATGCAGTCTCTTAACTAGCCTCTCTGTTGCTTATACCATTCTTGAACATCCTTATTTCATCCTTCCTGAGCTTCCATCCTTACTGCAGCCAGATGGAGCTTTCTGAAGCAGATCTTATGGTGCCGCTCCCCAGCGTGAATCCCTTAGGGCCTTCCTGTGGCCTACGGGATTGTGGGCAAACTCCTCAGCATAGCATTTGAGGCACCTGGTGATATGGCCCTAGTCCTCCTTTTCAGCCACATTTTGCCGCCCTTCCTTTGCTTCATTCTATGAGCCTCTTCTGTGCACAGATAATAGTTTCACCCCTGGTGCCCTCAGTACTTCTGATATGATATCCCCCTGGCCGGCCAGGAAATAGTCATCTTCCTGTCCTTCGAGGTTTATCTCAAATGACACCTCCTCTATGACTGACTTGTGTGACTTTCCCTCCTCATTCCCTCCTCCACCCCATCTTAAGATGGCCACTTGCTCCTTTGTGGCCCCACCATACCCCCCGAAACACTGTACTGCCCTTGTTATTTATAGGTCTTTCTCCCATGACTAGAACATAAATGAATTATTCATAAAGCACAGGTACTGTGTCTCATTTGACTTCATACCCAGTTGTCTAGCCAAAGACCTGACCTCTGCTACACACCATGAAAATGCCTGAAATCCTGAGGGCCAAGCAAGATGTGTTACATGCACACTATAGTTCAGTGAATGTCCATTAAAAGAAAGAATGAATCCTAAATTGTGAGCTGTCAGTGTAACACTGCTGCCTAGGTGCCTTAAGTATTGAAGAGCAGGTTCTATGAACTATTTTATAAAGGGGAATCACAGAAATAAGGCAATGCATGCAGCTTCTATGGAAAACAGTTTACAGTTCTTTAAAAGATTAAAAATTGCCCTGGCTGGTGTAGCTCAGTGGATTGAGCGCAGGCTGGGAACCAAAGGGTCCCGGTTCGATTCCCAGTCAGGGCACATGCCTGGGTTGCGGCCAGGTCCCCAGTGAGGGCCACGTGAGAGGCAACCATACATTGCTCTTTCTCTCCCTCTCTTTCTCCCTCCCTTCCCCTCTCTCTAAAAAATAAATAAATAAATAAAAATCTTTAAAAAAAAAGATTAAAAATTGAATTACCATATCCAGCAATTCTGCTTTTGGGTATATATGCAAAGGAAGTGAAAGCAGAAACTCAAAACAGATATTTGAATAGCCATGTTCATAGCAGCAGTATTCACAATAGTCCAAATATGGAAGCAACCCAAGTGTTCATCAACAGATAAATGGATAAACAAATACGGATAAGTGAATTGTACATTGTATGTACAAATATTCCATCTGTACATACAATGGAATATTGTTCAGTCATAAAAAGACAATTTTGACACATGCTACAACATGGATGAACCTTAAGGACATTATGCTAATTGTAATAAGCCAGTCACAAAAGGACAAATAGTGTGTGATTCTACTTATATGAGGTCCTTAGAGTTTTAAAATTCCTAGAAAGTAGAATGGTGGTTGTTGGGGGCTGGGAGAGGGGGAATAGGGTGCTGTTGTTCAATGGGGACAGAGTTTCAGTTTAGGAAGATGAAGAAGTTTTGGAGATCGATGTGGTGATGACTGCACAACATTGTAAGTGTAGTTAATGCCACTAAACTGTGTGCTTAAAATGGTTAAGTTGGTCAATTTTATGTTATGTATATTTCACCACAGTTAAAATTAAAAAAAAAATAAGGCAATACAGTGTTACTTTGAGGTATTGACATTGACTCGGTCATTTCCTTGTTTTTATGACTTTCTTGGTATCAGTGTCATAGACCCAGTATTTCTCACTCTTAATGTGTGGTGATTGTGTTGTATCTTCACAGTGTGGTTTCTTTTACTCCTGTTTGCTTAGATTATTTGAATCATCAGATTATTAGAAGCTTCTCTTACAATGCTCACTTTTTGAGCTGTTTAACATATTTTCAGTGTTTTTATCAGTCCTGTTTATATGTTTGAATTACTTTTTACTTTTAGTATGAATCTATAAATATCTTCTAAAATATCAAAAGTTCTGAAATGTAATTCTAAGCTATCAACTATATCTCTAAACTGGAAAAAGATACAACATTGTACTCCTAGGGCAAGGACTCTACCCATCACCATTTCAAGAGTGAGATTTGGGGTTCTTCAAGTCATGTAAAGTTGCTTAAAATTTGTATATTATTAATCATTATCTTGGTTGTCACACTTCCTGATATTTCTGAACAATGGAAGAAACTGGTTTTTTACTTATGGAGAAAATTGCAGTCATAATGTACTTTATGAGCTGCTAATTGGTAGTCTCATGGTGATACCGTGCACTTGGTGTGATAGCTGGGATTGGCCCCATCATTTGCACTGAAAAATGCTGGCTGCTTGCTTATAACACTTGATCCCAGCAATATGAAAGAAACATTATAAAACAATCAACATTTAAAAATATAGTACAAAAAATAAAAAGTAAAAATATAGTACATAAAAATGTTGTTTCCTGAGAGTAATGAAAGTCAGTTCAATTCAGTGAACATTTTTGAGTGCCTATTATGTGTCAGGAATTCTGTTAGGCCTTAGGACATATGAGATACGATTCTTGTCACCAGGCATTTTAAAGTGACTTTTGAGAGGATCACAGTGTACATTAAAACATTTAACCTGTTGTATCTGTTCAGAGAGTGGGCCATGGCAATGACAACCATGCAGATGCTGACCGGTCACCGATATTTCTTCAGTTTATTGATTGTGTTTGGCAAATGACAAGACAGGTGAGAGATTTAAAATATATTTCTGATGTATATAGTCTGATTCAAACATATCTTAAAGTTTCATGTTCATTCAGAATGAAGATATGTGTATATGTGGAAATTATGACTCCTATTATTTAATTCATTGTATTCTATTTCATTGAGAAATATAAACAGAAAATTAGAAACAAACAACTTCTCATTAAAAGTTACTTTTCTTGTGCAAGTGGTTTTTGTCAGTCATGCTGTTCCCCAGCCTTGCAAACCAAGGCCCTACTCAGCCATTCTGCCTCTCTTGCTCCCTTTCTGTCAGTGCAGGGGACTGTCTGGCCCCCAGTCCCCTGCTGGGCCAGAAATGTAAATGGGGATGGGATTGAAGGCCAAGTGTTTATCAACAGATAAATGGATAAACAAATGTGATCAATATATACAATGGGATATTGTTCAGTCATAACAAGGAAGGAAATTTTGACACAGTTTATAACATAGATTAACCTTGAAAACATTTTTCTAAGTGATTTTCGTGTTATGAAAAGGGGATTTGACCAGGGAATCCAGGAGTCTCCATACCCTGCCCCCAGGCCACAGCCCGTCTACCATCAAGGTCACCAGGGAAATGGCTATCGAAGAACCAGTCAAAGACAGATAGGAAGCTGCAAAGTATTTTGTCATCTCCTGGTGCTTAGTTCCCAAATCCCATTACACAGGGCCCTGGTAAGCGAGAAGGCTGTGCACAGACCACCCTTCCCTAAGCTAGTTGGGCCCGGAGGGCTTTAGTTCAAAGTAGACCATGATGCATGTACTGTTTTTCTCCTCATGTCCAACATCCAAACCGGAGTTTGGGGATTTACCCTCAGGATGGGAGGTCATGCCACGAAAATGGACCTGGAATCAGAGAGAGACAGAGACAGAACCAGAGCCAGACAGAGAGAGAAAGACAGAGACACAGGGAGTGACAGAGAGAGGGTGGCAGAGAGAGAGTGGCAGAGGGGCAGTGAGAGAAGGGGGGAGAAAGGGGTCAGAGTGGCAGAGAGGGGTGCAGAGAGTCAGAGGGGCATAAAAAAAAGAGGGGCAGAGAGAAACAGGAGCAGAGAGACGGACAGGGAGAGAGAGAGGAGGCAGAGAGATAGAGGGTCAAGTAGAAGGAGAGGG
>PVJI01018006.1:0-34325 GCA_004026765.1 Micronycteris hirsuta
GGGAAGTTGACGATGTGGGGCCCAGCCTTGGCACAGGCCCTACGCTATAAATACAATGACACTGTCCTCACTCCCCCAAAGCCCCGCAGATACAAGGGCTCACCAACACAACAGCCAGGACCACGCCCAGCTAATCAACCGCATTTATGCATTATACCCTGGAAACATCGTTATAAATGCTGAATGGTTGGCCACATCAACCCTGAAGAGTCCCACAGCCACCAGCAGGAGAGATGTTCCCCCACAGACAAGTGCCCCATACCTCAGCAACTTCCCAGCAATCAACAGATCTCATTATTCTAAACAACCAGTGAAAGTTTCCTTGGCCTGGGGCAGCAGGAGGAGCTTCTCTTTGAGTGAGGTTTCAACAAAGTGTGGGTAGGGCTCACACATCTATTGCCGTGTTGATCCTCTTGAAGAGAAGGAAGAAAGTTGGTGGCACTTCAAGGAGCTGGGGTTTCCCCCTGCCCCAGGTCCCTGAGCCGGCCTTGGCCCTTTCACATGCTCCCAGGGTTCTTCCCTCATCCACTGTGGGCTCCCTGAAATCATGGCCCTCCCTCTGCTCCTCTGGCCATAAGAGAAAAGGCAGCTCTTATAACTTCCCAGGGAGTTTTATGGTCAGGAAATACTATATCCCAGGTGTTTCTTTATCTTCACTCCCTGCTCTCCCCACGCCCCTCTCTCTCCACCCCACCCCACCCCTGCACACACCGAGACAAACACAATGGCTTCATGACATTAATGTTTCTTTTCAGACAAACAGAGGCACAGGAAACATGCCTGGCAGGAAGCAACAGAGTTTCGAGTCTAGAACCTGAGTCTACCCACTGCCCTATACTGAACCTCCTTCCTTCAAAATGACCAGACTAAAAATAAAGGTAAAACAAGGGGAAGAAATGGAAAAGAAAAAGCTCTTCTGAGTCAATGCGGGTCAAGAAGAGAAAAAGAGATGCTCAGGAGAAGGCAGTTCCCATGGATCGGGCGCCCCAATCTGGCCCGGGACCCAGGCTGAATTACACACAGACGTCACGTGTGAGTGAGGACGCTGATCAGGTAAACGAGTGAACACAGTTATGTGGTGAAATTGGATGTGAGGCCAGAGGTTCACAACACTCTTTTTGAAAGAAAATGGCTAATAAACCATATAAACTTCAAGTCCCTTAAACAGTATCTCCTCCCTTTGCAAGGGAAGTTGACAGAGCAGGAAAAAGCGACAGTTTTTCCCATTGTACTAAAGCAAATACTCCAGTGAATTATTATGGGCCAAGAGTGCTAACGGTCTTCCTACTCAGTCTCGACTTCAAGAGGCGAACCGCTGGCACACCCTCCCCAACAAGCAGGCCTGGGCCAGGACAGCGCGGCTCTGCTTCTGAGTGGCAGATGCTTTGGTTACCTGGAAGGCGTGGCAAAGCTACATGAGCACACGGAATTCCATGACGGGAAAACAAAGGCCTTCCAATTAGGTTTCCCTGGTGTCCACGAGCATCCAAATTTGTTTCCCAAGACTGGCTAAAAGAACTCCCACACTCCACACCCCCTACTCTCGCCCCATCCCAAAAAAAGAAAAAGAAACAGTTGTCTTTCTCTATTGGCCTAAGAAATGATTAAAACTCTCCTTAAATAAAAAAAAAAGGATCCAGTGAATTTGGGGAGGATAACTTACAGTGCCCTCACGTCTCTAAGTTCACAGACAAAAGGTGTGACTGGAGATGATGGGTGGAGAACAAACACCCAACTCAGACACATACCCGGCAGGTAGGGTCAACTCTTGTAAGGACAAATCTCTTTATAACCCAATGTTTAAGCTTTGGCTGGCAGAAGCACAGAATTCCTGATCATCTGCAGGGCAGGTCACCACACGGTGGGCACCTAAACCGCTATGATAACTGATGAATCAGTACTTCATGCAGATGTGGCAGCTTCAGGATGCTACTGATGAAATTATAAATATTCATTCAACGACTATTTTTTAATCCCTCGAAGCATAACCTAGTCGCTCCCCTCCCACCTGGCCACTCCATACAAAGCCCCTGCTCGGCCTCCAGCCCCTGCTCGGTGTCTCCCGCCCACATGGCGGTCGTTCCCAGCATCGTGGACAATTCTCAGATCCCACTCTAGAGCCACGACTGCTCCCCTTTCCTTCTCGCCAAGAAAAACTTATTAGAACACAAGGAAGTTCATATGACCGTAAGTTCCCTTTAAAAAAAATGTTTCGAATGGACAAAACTTCCACATCAGTAACTATTTGAACCACTTTTCCAAACTGTTACTGAAACCCCGGCGGGGCTACGAAACTTTGAGCTGTAGTAAATAAACTTCAATAATGTCTCTCCCGAACTCCTCTCCTTGCTAGGGATGCAGGAAACCCTCCCCCCGCCCCTGAACTGTGATGCTGACAGAAGGTCAGAGTGCGGTGGCTCTGGAGACAGAGAAATCTTACTCGGTCCTCAAGGTCAGAGGCCGGATCCTCCACAGACACTTCCGGTGCGCCACCCAGGACTTAACCTCGCCACCAATGGGCCACGCGGCACCCACAAGTACCTTACAGGTATTTAAAACCCACAGTGTCTAACCCTTGATCAGCAATACCCCTGACAATATTGAAGGGAAGATGGAACATTTATCCAGAATAAGCCCTCAACGAGATTGCATTCTTAAAGAGGCACACAGCCCTAAAAAAAAAAAAACAATTGAGATGCTATAGTAAATGCCCCAAATAGAAGCTGAAGGGTGAAATTTCAAAGGGCCAAGAGGAAACAAACCAGAACAAACTCAAGCACACCAAATCATATGGTATGTTTCATAAAATCTACTCATTTCAGAAATGGCAAAAACCGTTAGGACTGCCACTGCCGCTTCAGTGTGCCACTCACTGATCCCTGCGATGACAAACCCCTTTCTTTTTTTCCTTTTAAAAAGTATGCACCAAGAACTCAAATTTTCTTGTACATTTTTATGTGGAAATTTAATTCCTGGCCGACTACAGAGCATGACTCGGACCAATTCCCACCTAAAAACATCACAGTGAACGGCAAACAAGCCGACAGACTGATTAACCAGGTGGGAAACGTGAAAGAGTGAGACGCACGAGCAGACTGTCAGTCTCCAAACACACTGAGTACTGACTCTCCGGACCAGTAGGGTTTATTCCTAAACTCTGTTCTTTTAAGTTCTATTAGTAAATCTCTTGAGATTCAGCTCCCACCAAATTAAAAGACAAAAAAAAACCCATGAGAAACAAATTTTATAGCATGGACAAACAGAAAAGCTAGACCAATTTAAAAACTGACACAAAGTCTCCAGATGAATTTCTTAACTGGTCTAGCTTTTCCCTTTCACCACTCTATAAAATAAAAAGTATAAGCCTTTTCCTGAGGTGTTCATTTTCATTAGTCTGAAGAATTCAATAAACGCGTATTTTCCCAATTGGCCAAAATAAGATAACAGATAATAATGTGTATCGGCTAGAATATGGAGCAGCTGGAACCCACATGCCACCATTGGGAATATAAATTAATAAAGCCTCTCTGGCAGACTCAACTGCAGCTGAACCCTGCGGCCCAACAATCCCACGACTGAATACATTTCCAACATAGATGTCTGCATGGGTTCACCAGAAAACACACACACACGTGTTCATGACAGCACTGTCCGTATTGGCCCACAACTGGAAACATCCCAAGGTACGTCTCCAGTAGGATGGATAAAGAATGGACTATTCACACCAAGGAATACAACATGGTGATGGAAATGAACCAACCGCAGCCACATAAAACGCACGCATCGATCTCACAAACACAGCATGGAGTGAGAGAAGCCAAACACAAAAGAGTACACGGTCTGTGATTCTATGTATATAAAACCCAAAAACTGACCAAATAATCTCTAGCATAGAAGGCAAGCCTTTGGGCAAGAGCAGTGAGCAGAAGGGGATAAACACAGACGGTCAAGGTGGGTCTATGGCATTCTGGGGAAGGGACATGAGGAGTACTTGGCAGAAAAGTGAGTTGTAGCATCACATAATATGAATAATCCCAGCCCCTAAAAAGGGCCTCTTTTAATCAGTTTCTTAATAGAAACAAGCACCTCTGTTAAGAATATGAGAGAAGGGGTGGGGAGAGAGAATGAATGAATTCAAGCTTGGTTTCTACTTTTGCTCTAATTATTTTTTCATGTTCTCCCCAAGGTCAAAGGGTAAAGAAGTCAGAATAACCCAAAAGAGGTCTGAACAAATTTAACCAAAAATGTAACACAGATATCAAAAATCTGCTGTCTTTGCCTCTAATCAAGTCGAAAATTATATAAAATACCAAAAGGACTTTTATCCTCCACTCTACAATATGCAATGCATGTAAACACATCATCAGAGACACTTAGACTTGACCCTGAATGGCATTGTGAGGCAAAATCTTATCCTCCACTCTAAGATCGTCACATATATAAGAAGGTTCTCGGAGGAGCTGGGACCCCTGGAGAACATCATCCCATGATGAGCACCAACCCGAGGGGCCATGGCCAGGCTCCTAGCACCTAACACCATGACCTGGGCCTGAATGTATGTGACAATCGCTCCAGAATGCTAGCGTAAGATGCTGGTGGTTGGCGGGTAGCATCCTCTGGGTTTAGGAAATCAGACACCAGTTCTGGGATGAAGGAATCGATCTGATTCACGATCCTGAGTTCATCTTCTGTGAGTTCTACATGGCCTATGCAGACTACCGCGATCTCACGCAAAACACGGAGAAGATGGTTTCAGGGATGGTGCAGCACATGCCAGGCAGTTACAAGGTCACCTACCATCCAGAGGGCCAGGAAGGCCAAGCCTAGGAGGGTGACTTCACCCCACCCTTCTGGACAGTCAGCATGACAGAAGACCTTGAGAAAGCCCTGGAGGAGAAGCTCCCAGAAAATGAAGAAATAAACGAAATTCTTGATGATATCTGTGTGGTATAAGCCATGGAATGCCCTACACCTGGGACCACAACCAGGCTCCTTGACAAGCTTGGAAATGACATACACCAATCCTACACGAATCTGTGATCAAACCCAGACAATGGGCCCTTTGGCCAAACGGCATCGCTCTGAAGAGGGCCTGACTGAGTCCTCTGAACTGTCTGTCACAAAGAAGGAAATATGCAATGCCTACAGGAGCTGAATGACCCCACATGGCAGCTTTTTGAAGAACAGGCCAAGGCCACTAGCGATGGTGAGGCCATGTTCACAGACGTCAAGGGCTGCCCCTACACCTGGCTGGGGCACGGGCAGTCACCGAGCCACCGTGTTTCTCATGGATGCCCATGAAATCAAGGAAGTAGTTCTGTTTCCTTCCATGAAACCTAAAGACAAGAAGGAAAATGTAGCAATTGCTAGTACACTGGAAAGCACAACAGCTGGCACTTCCGCCCAGAAAATGATAATTACAAGTCATAGAACCCAGGCACCTTTGCATTTCCTTTTTATTTGATTTTATTTTGTTGTTGTTTTATTACAGCTGTCCCAATGTTTCCCCTATTGCTCTCCCCTGCCCCGCCCACCCCCCCACAGTCAATCCCCACCCTGTTGTCCATGTCCATGGGTCCTGTATACATGTTCCTTGACTAGACTCTCCCCCTTCCCCCTACCCCCACCGCCCTTTGCATTTCTACAAAAGATTAAGGACTTGCCAGATGCTAAAGGTCTTGAACATGTGAGATCAAAACAATGAGTTTTTATCTAGCTTTCAGCGCTGGAGCAATCAAATAGAAGTTTAAACTTTGTCTATAAATAATTGACCTAAAGGTGTTAAGCCTATAATACCTTGAAATTTTTCCTTGGATCACTTGAAACATGGAGTATGGAAGGTAGCCCTGACTGGTGTGGCTCAGTGGGTTGGGCATTGTCTGCAAACCAAAAGGTCACTGGTTCATTCCCGAACATGCCTGGGTTTCATGCCAGGTCCCCAGCTGGGGGATGGGGGTGGGGTGTGAGAGGCAACCTATTAATGTTTCTCTAGCATATGGATGTTTCTCTCCCTCCCTCTTTCCCTCCCTTCTCCCTCTTTAAAAATAAATAAATAAAATCTTTTTCAAAAAAAGGAATATGGAAGGTAAAGGTACATAGAAATTCCAAGCAAACAGTGAATAAATTGTCTGAATTTTGCTTCTTCCATTATTCTAGGATTTTTATATGTATACACATGCATATTGCTTACAAATTTTGATAATGTTTTAAGGAGAAATTTTAAGTTACTTCTGAGCCTCTTTGTGGTCTTCCTTCATTGTGTCTCTTTACTTCCTTCTGTTTAAATGTTGGAAAATTTCCTATGGATTTTTTTTAAGATATTTTATTTATTTATTTTCAAAGAGAGGGGAAGGGAAAGATAAAGAGAGGGAGAGAAACATCAATGTGTGGTTGCGTCTCACAGGGCCCCCACTGGGGGCCTGGCCCGCAACCCAGGCATGTGCCCTGACTGGGAATTGAACCCGCGACCTTCTGGTTTGCAGCCCACGCTCAATCCACTGAGCTACACCAGCCAGGCTCCTATGGATTTTTAAGCATAATGTGACTCTTCATTCATAAAATTAAAAACAGATATGAAAACTCAAAAAAAAAATACCAAGGAATTGCAAGGGAATTCTTGTATGCTACTACTATCCACTTGACTCTCGCAGTTCAGTCACCAGAAGAGAAAAGGAACTGAGAATTCCTTTTTTACTCCTTGTCACCAAATAAACTGTTTGTCTCTAAAAAAATAAATAAACCAACAAGAACAGAGACCCTTGTGTGCTGCTCAGAGGATCAGGTAATTATAAAAAGTGGTTAGTATGTCTTCTGAGAGTTAAACTAAGCTCCATTGCTCAATTCCATTAACTAAATGAAAAAAAAAAAAAAAAAAAAACAAACAAACCCCAACAACAAAGCTTTGGGCTTCCTGACACTGTTTGAAATATATAACTGTTTCCAATTAACTGATTGCTTCTGTAATGAAAAAGCACGAGAACATTTATTTCTGACAGGTTATCTGTTTTAAGATTCTTCATCAGTGAGAATATCATTTGCTTCCAGCATCCATACTTTAAATGCAAAGCCCAAGAAAGGAAAGAGCAAACAGGTATCTGACTTTAAAAGCCAGAGAGGAAATAAAAACTGTTGGATTAAGTGACCTGCTATGCTCACGCAGAATACACGCTCACAGGCAATTCCCGCGTCTAGTGACTGGACTGTTTAATAAGAGCCCCGCCGTCAGGCTCCCCCATTCAAGACAGTTCTGCGTTCTCCTTCCACACACACACACGTGCCCTACCACACACACATGTGCACAAATGCGCTGCAACAAACCTTGGTATTCCACCTCTCCATGGCCCTGTCAAGTATAAAATGCTTTATTTAAAATTATAAAGGTAACTAACAAAAAGAGGACTAAAGATAATAAGATAAAAATAAGAGCATACTCGGAGGCAGAGGGGCGAGGAAGAGAAGAGAGGTGAGAGGTCATATAAATTCCCTTCTTCCTTAGCAGGGAATTAAAAGCTATGGTCAAATTTGCAAAATCAAACAGTATAGACTGTGGCAGTTTAAAATGAAGGCTGTAAATTCTGACTCTCCTCCCATCAAGTGGCGGGTCTGCGCCCCTCCCCTTGAGTCCGAGCAGGCTCCATGACTGCTCCAACCAACAGCTGTGGGAAGTCGTGTAACGTAGGAGGCGAGGTCGTAAAAGGCCGGGAAACTTCAGACCAGTTCCCAGGAGGTGCTCATAGCTTGAGCTTACGGTGTGTGTCAACAAGAAGGGTGTTTGGGGATGAGATTAACATTCTAATGAGTGAATTCTGGGTAAAGCGGATTGCCCTCCATAATTTGGGTGGTCTTCCTAACTATGCCATGTTGCACCCACAGCAGCCTCCCACCTTTGAGGTTCACTTTCTCTCTTGATTGCATCACTTTCTCTGGTGCTTGGTTTAACCTCACGGTTTGTACAGCAGTGCGCTGCACAGGTGTTGGTAGCCCAGGAGCAGCAGTCAGACAGCCTAGGTGTGTGGTAGGATATGCCATCTAGGTTTGGGTAAGTGCGCTCTGATGTTCAAGCAATGAAATTACCCAGCAACGCACTTCTTAGAACTCACTCCCATCGTTACATGGAGCATGACTGTACATGGAGGAAATCTGGTGGCCATGTGGGTGGTCTGACTATCAAGAGCCACTGTGCTTAAGTTATCACATGGATGTGCTCTGGTCAACAGACAACAGTGAGCCCAGCCTTCCAGCCATCCCCTGCCAAGGCACACAACCTGGGAGCAAAGCCTTCTCGGACCCTGCAGACCAGCCCACTCACCAGCTCAGGCAGGCAGAGACCCCAGTCAACCTCACACAGAGCAGAAGCACCCCGCTGAGCCCCACCTGGACCCCAGACCCACAGAAGCCAGAATACCATGAAACAATCGTTTAAGCCACCAGAGATTTAAGCCACCAGAAATTTCAAGGTAATTGGTTTAATGATAACCACCAGAAGAACTAAAATAAATAAACAGTCATCAGTTAATACACCTGAAAAGAGACTATACTCTGAACTGGGATCAGAGAAAAGTGATAGGTTTTAGTTTGCATTTTAAACCCTTCATTGTTTATTGCATTCTTACAATGTGTAGATACAACCACAGAAATTCAATAACATGTACTGTATAACTGAAATTAGCTAAGACGGGAGAACGTAAGTGTTCTAATGCACAAAATATTTACAGTGATGATGTGTTAATTTACTAGATGAGAGCAACTCTTTCACAATGTACACATACATCAAATCATCATGATGTACACTTCAAATATCTTACAATTTTATTTGTCAAGTACACCTCAGTAAAGCTGGGGAAAAGGAATTTTAAAAATTAAAGAAACAGCAACAAACAGATTTAGCACATATTGTGTATCAGGCAGTCTTCTAAGTACTCCATGTTTTAATTCATTTAATCCTCACAATATTCCCTCAAGGGGGGTGATTTTATTAAGCCCATTTTAGAGATGGGAAGTTGTGACACAGAGAGGTTCAGGAACTATACCAAGAGCACAATTCACCTGGGTATCTGAGCAGGTGACTGACCACACTTACTGTATGTCAAGCCCTGCTGGACTACCTTGCTTCTTCAAAGCTACTACCTAAACACCAATGCCCTTTCATCTCCACCTGTACAGGTTTCAAGGCCTATGTCCCTAAATGTCGCCCAAATCTCTCTACCGAGCATTAATTTCTCCACCCCCTACATTTTCAGGATGAACCATTTATATCAGCTATTTTCATCCTTCTGATTCCTACTACAATCCTGTATCTGTCTCCCCACTTGCTATGACTAGGAACTCTGTGAGGCTCTTTGCTCTAAACATTTTTCCACCTTTAGATTAGTTTGCTTGTTTTCAGTATCTTCCAGACAAAGAATGGTAAGGGAACAGCATCATCCTCATTACCCAGGGTGGTCTGTGGACCTGAATCTCTCCCCTTGAGATGGCTCAGTGGTCTTTTCTTCTTCAGAAATACCTGCCCCCTAGTCACTTTCTAAAGACCCTTTTAAAGTTCAGCTGAGGTCTTACTACTTATGGAAGTCAACCCTAACCAACCAGGCAAGAAAGACCTCATTAGTGACTCAGAACTCATATAAAAAGTACCTGTTAACTGAACTAAACACTCCTTTGTCTCATATACGAATTCTGCCTAGGTGGTATTGTTAATTTTTACACAGAATTTCTAAACCATAAACTACTCAATGGTATGATCCTTTTTACGTCCCCTGAAGCTCCTAGCTCAGTACCTTTGCAAAGAAGTAGCCTATAAAGAAAAATACTACATGATTGGTAAATGAAATTACAACAAAAGTTATATTTATGCTATTTATCAAGAAGATATCATGGTCAACCTCACCATTATTTTGAGAATTGGCAAGTTAAACTATTGAGACACCTTTTACAAGTAACATATTGACAATTTAAGATTTCTTTAATGAATTCTATACTAGATTCATGGACGACTTGATTCTGCAGGTAACTGTTAACAATAAAGTTCCTTATTCATCAAAAGGAAAGTCTCTAGTTTATAAAGTAATCTGAAAGAAGTGGAAAAACCTTATGTACAAAGACGACTCCTGCAGCAATACATAGGGTGGGGCAAAAGTAGGTTTACAGTTATTTGTATGGGAAATACAACAATTAATAAATAATACAAGAAAAACTAGTTCGCATACTCACAGCTGTAAACCTACTTTTTTGCGTCACCCTGCATACCAGTAAAACTACAGAATTTAACACATTTCCTCTGTTGGGGAGATTAAATGAAAACATAACCATGGGATTGTGGACATGTACAGGAATTAAAAAGTCATGGAGACAGGACCAACTTTAAGACATAGTGTCAAGCCCTGACTAAGGTGGCTCAGTGGGGTGGACATCGTCCCACAAACCGGAAGGTCACCGGTTCAATTCCCAGTCAGGGCACATGTCTGGGTAGCAGGTCAGGTCCCCAGTTCGGAGCATGTAAGAGGCAGACAATCGATGTTTCTCTCCCACATTGATGTTTCCCTCTTTCTCCTTCCCTTCCCCTCTCTCTAAAAATAAATTTAAAAAATATTTTAAAAAAGATACAGTATCAAGATATAAACAAGAATCAAAATTGAATATTAGGATTATGACTACATAAAAATATGAACAGACATGGAAAAGCACTGGAATAGAACACAACAGAAATAATCAGTCTGCTGAGATGGGTTAACATGGATCACCTTTTGCCCATTTGCCAAATTCTCTGAGAGTCTACTCCTTTTGCAATTTAAACAAGAATAGGACAGAGACCTCATACACTGCTGGTAGAAGTATAAACTGTACAGTTACTCTGCAATCTGTTTAGCAGTATCTTCTAAACTGAACACTAGTTTAGAAGTCAGCAATTCAACTGCCAAGTACATACCCAATACAAACATACACATGTGTATCAAGATGTACTAGAATGTCCACAGTCGCACACTTCACCATTGACAAAATTTAGGAAGGCCTCAAATGCCCATCAACCCTAGATGGATAAATGAATCAGGGTATAATTACACAATGGAATACTGAACAGCAATGATAACGAGGGAACTATACCAAAGTGCAAGAACATGGCTAAATCTCACAAGCAATGCTGAGAAAAAGAAACAAGATACACACACTCACACTCCAACATCCCCCTGATCATGCATGTATTCTGTATACATGCATGAAAACAGGCAAAACTAATCTATGGTTAGACTAGCCCTTCGGGAGAGAGAATGATGGGAAAAGAACAGGCGGGGCTTCTGCAATAAGGCAATGTTCTGTTTCTTGATCTTGGTGCTAATTGTAAGTTTACACTCATTTTGCAAAAATCTGTCATATTGTATGTTATAGTTCAATTTTTTTAATTATTTAAAAAAAAAAGATGGCATAAGCCAAGCCACCCACACAAGAGGCATAAAATTTCCTGTAACTTTGCAACCAAGTTGGCTTCTTTATTTGATTGAAGAGCAGAAGAGAAGTGTGCCAGTTGTTACGTAATTTACCTAAGCTTCAACTCGGCTCACTAAAATGTGATTTTCAAAACATGCACAAATAATCCAACAAATGCCTGAGTAAATTATCTGTTAACTTTTCACCGAGATCCCTTTTGCTGCTTCTGAATCTGCTCATCCTACAGCTACTCTGTTTTAACAGACCTCAGCTCCCACAACACTCCCCTTTTAGCCATTCTCCTACCCCTTCCCCAATTCCTTTAATTCCCTCCAATTAGACAGACCCCTTCCCATCCTCTTCCCCCCTGGACTAGGGGATTAATGCAGGAGCAGTTCAGTTCATGTGACTACCTGTGAGCAGACGTTGATACTCACAAAATGAACCTAAGTCTTGAATGTATAGATTTTAGTGGCCATTGGCTTCTAATTTCTTTCTGTGGTACACTTCACATGACTTAAAACAAAACTATTTTTAAATCCTCAGTCCTTTTTTCTCTAACATCTCCATCCTCCACAATGCAAATGCAAATACCCACCCACTCACCCCCCCCCTTCAAAACTCACTCTAGCTGAGGCAGAATTTCAACTAGAATAATCTGTGGACTCGGCAAATCTAGAGAGCAGAAAGAATGTCCCAATGCACTCCTGTACCCTATGAGGATAAACCACATTCCAATTTGTGTATGAAGATTAAAATGTTTAAGGATGGGGCTTCTCTTTCATCCTTAGACATTTTAATCTTGATATAGGACTGCCCATACTTAACTTTTCTTCCACCGCCTCAGCAGCAGCACCTTCCCCAAAATATATTAAGTGGAAAAGGCTTTAAGTAATAATTTCTCAGTTTTAATCTCTATCTTGGGAAAACTTCACCTTAAAATGAGGGAGTACTAGGCTGGGGGAGGAGGAATGGAGGATGACCCGTAATGGGTATGGGGTAGCTTTTGGAAACCGTCTGGAATTAGGTAGTAATGACCACCGCATAACATCGTGAATATGATAAAAGCCACTGAATTGTACACTTTAAAAGGGTAAATGTTGGCATGTTTATTATATTTCACTTTTAAAATAAAGTTGGAGGAGTTCCCAACACCCAACTTTTTTAACAAAAAGTTAGATGAAATGAACAACTACCAGGTAAAATGCTAAATACTCCCTAAAGCTCAAGTTGAGCCCTGGCCAGGTAGCTCCATTGATTAGAGGGACCAGATGCCAAGGTTGGGGGTCCATTACAGTCAGGGATTATACAGGGGTCAGCTAGTGAATGTGTGGATAAGTGCAACAGATCGATGTCTCTCTATTCTCTCTAAATTAATAAAACTAAAAAAAATTAAAATTAAAATCAAGCTGAATAAACTCATAAATGAAAAATGAGAAAACCGGCCCTGATTTCAATTCAGCTCAAAGGTGCGATGGGGGAGGGGAACGGTGGATGAAGGTGAGGCAAGAAACTGCACAATTATAGATCTGGATTATTAACCTTCCTGTTAGTCTAGCACCCTCGTTCTGACATACTATTTCATTAATATTGAATACAAGATGAACCTCCGTGGAGACGACATGCAGAGAGCGGGCGCTGGGGGACGCCACAGATTGTTTTTCATGCTAACTCGCCAAAGCCCTCACCAAGTGCTCCCTGCGCAGCACAGCTCTAGAGGACCTGCAGGACTCACCGCGAAGAGCTGCCTCCGAAAATTCCACGGGGATCCAGATGGAGAAGACGAACGGTCAAGGGGAGGAGGTAGCTGCCCTGACCGCAGCATTCCCTGCGCGTTTGCCTAAGTGGCATGTTAAAGGGGGGCGTTCAGGGACCAAGTCCGCTTAAGGACACTCGCCCCTTCCCTCGACTTGCTGCGGACGCTCCAGAAGCCCACGCTGTCTGGACCGGTTCCGTGAGCCCGGAGGCCCAAAGTTCCCACACCCCTCCCCCATTTCCCGGCCCCTCCGACCCTGACCGGAGTAATCTCTGAGTCGGCTGAGGGCGACTCGAGGCCACCTGCTGCTCTTGGGACGGAATAATAATGGGGTCGAACGCCAGTCCCTCCAGTGGCCGAGAACTCACCGGGAGACGTCTCAGAGAGAATCTCTCGCCCCATCCCGAGCTGATTAAAGGGCCTGGGGGCACCAAAGGGCTGTGCGCCCCGGCCCGAGGCAGGACTTCCCCGCTGCCTGGAGCCCCGCACGCCGCGCTACCCTTCCATACAGGCCGAGCCCCGCGGCCTCGGCGATCGCGCCAAACACGGGTGACCCCGTCCCTAGTCCCGCTCTGGAGCTGCCGAGGGCACGGAGTGCGAGAGAGTCCTCGGGGCTGCCCCTCCGCTCCGGCACGGCCGCCGTGCGCCCCCGGCGCGCGCCAAGTTTGCCTGGCTGGGCTGAGGCCGGCCCAGGGCATAGATTGGAGCCCGAGTGCCCCCGCGCCCACCCCGCCGGGGAAAACAGCGCAGTGTAGACCCCTGCTCCACTCACCTCCGAGCGCTCTCCCCAACCTGCCGGCGGCTGGCTGGCTCCGCCGGGCTTCGGGACCTCGGAGGAGGGGCGGAGCGGAGGGGGCGGAGCCGGCCCCGGCTGGCCAGCGCCAGAATTAAACTCCGAAACTCAGGGTATCCTGCGGGGCCCTGCAACCAAGGCAAAGCGAAGTTGGGGGAGACTAGTAAGACTCAGACTCTGGATGGGAAATGACTGTGGCAGCGCCCCGGAGCTGAGCGGGAGGGAACCCCAGGCGGCCCCTGAAACCTACGGGATACCCGGCTCTCCGCGGCGCTTCTTTGTACCTCGGGACCGACCGGCGCGGGCCTCAGTGCGCCTGCGCGCGGCCCCAACCCCACAGTGCCCACGAGTCACCTTAGCGCACCTCCTCCGCGCTCCCTGCCTTCCGGCCACTGCACCGCTAGAACCCGGCCGAGGAGTTCCCTCCGCCCCGGCACGTTCCTTCTGCCCACGTGTGTTTGGTTTTCCCCACGAGGGAGGAAAATAGCTCATCGCCCCTATCTCTTACCCCGCCCCATAACCCACCCCACCCCCCCGGTGAAACTTGCTTCAAATCAGATCTATTATCTCCGACCCGGAGGCGTCCCTGGGCGCCGCAGGGGTGACATGGTAACGCTCCTGTCTAGTGCCTTTTCACTGCCGCCTCCTTCCACTCGGCTAAGAATTTTCACTGAGCTGTGGGACTGTTTTCTGGTCGGGGTTGAGAGAGGGACTGGGGAGCATGCAGGAGTCTCGTTTCCTGCAGGTGCCTGAGTCGGACAGTCTCTGGGAGGCGGCTAAACCTTCCTGCTGTTCTCTGGACTGGCCTTGTGTCTTCCGTGCGTTCGCTTCTTTTCGGCCTCAGGACAGAATCCTCTGTGGGAAGGAAAAAGTGCGTGACCAGAAGGGCGCAGATGTTCGGGGAACTCTAAAGAAAACGCAGTGCCTGCCTCGGGAACTGAGGACTGAACTAAAACGTCAGACACTGGATTCAGGGCAATTTCAGTGGGTGCAAGAGAGTTAGAGGAGGGGTCAAGGGGCTGTGACTTGAGTCTTCTTTCAATCTGAAGACAGTCTGAATACAGAGGACGGGAGAACCGACAAAAACCAAGTACAACTAAGACAAAAAACATTAATGCCAGCTCTTTAATTACTGATTTTCTTAAGAGCTCTCCTTCACAGCGCAACCCAGCAGGGCCTTGCACATGTCACAATATTTTTTGCAAACAGATGAAAGCGAAGAGCCATCAAACCTCACAAGTTGAAATGCTGGCCTCTGAGGGAGGAGAAGCTGGGAAAATCAATGCTCCTCCACTTGTTGGTGGCAAAAGACATGCGAATTCCTGAAATTGATGGCCCCTGCCTGTTAAGAGGACAGGCAAAGGGCAGCTCAAAGATACTGGGAACAGGAAATCTTATTTTTAGTTACAGCCCCTTTGCCAGCTCACTGGGTAACAGTAAGTAAACTCCTCCTTCTGGGCCTCAGTTTATTCATCTGTATAATAGGGTATATGGATTTAGTAGGTTTTCTCTAAAATACACCCCACCCCAAATATTTATGAATCTGGAAAAAAACACCTTATTCCCAAGGTGATGAGTGGGGAGATGAAAGTGAGGGACCTCCTGCCTACACAACGTGCCCTGCACCCTTTGTTTCTCCTTCCTGACAATTAGTAAGCATTTATTTCCTAGGCCCTCAAAAGTTGGCAAGTCTAATCAATGTGGCAGATTCTGAATTTTTACTGGATTTATACTTGAAAATCTTCATTTTTCATCATTTTTCTATTGATACACAATTCATATACCACAAATGTATTCTTAAAGGGTATATTTCAACGATTTTGCATTATTCACAAAGTTATGCAACCATCAGGACTAAGTCCAGAACACTCATCATTTCAAAAACTCCACCACAGTCAAGCCCCAGCACCCCCTCCCATCCTTAGTCCCAGACAGCCACAGCCTACTTTCTTTCTCTGTGCATGGGCCCGTTCTGGACATTTCATTCAACGGGTAGACTTTGGGTCTGGCTTCTTAAATTTAACATAATATTTGCATGGTTCATCCATGTTGTAGCGTGTATCAGTACTTCATTCCTTTTTATAGCTGAATAATATTCCATTACACAGATAATACCATTATTTATTCATTCATACACTGATGGACATTTTAGATTGTTTCTACTTTTCGGCTCTTATGAATAATGCTGCTGTGAACATTTAAGTACTACTTTTTGTATAAATATTTGTTTTCCTTTCTTTTGAGCGTATATCTAGGAATAGAATTTCTTGGCTCAATGGTAACTCTATAACTAACTTTTTGAGGAACTAAAAAATTTTCAAAGTGGCTGTACTATTTTACGTTCTCATTATGAAGGTTCTAATTTATCCAAATCCTTGGCAACAGTTTTTACCGTAATCTTTTTGGTTATTTATATCTAGTAGATATGAAGTGATATTTTCTGGTTTTAACTTGCATTTCCCTAGTGACTAATGATGCTGAGCATCTTTTCATATTTTTATGGCCATCTGTATGTCTTCTTTGGAGAAATGTCTCTTCAACCCCTTGCCCATTTTAAAAATTTTATTGTTGAGTTGTAAGAGGTCTTTACTTAAATCTAATAAGAGATCCTAGTCCTTTGTCTGATAAATGATTTGTAAACTTTTCCTCTATTCTGTGAATTGTCTTTTTAATGTCTTGATAGTGTCCTTTGAAACACATATGTTTTTAATTTGATAGTCATATATATTTACATTATAACGTGAGCTAACACAATCGTTTTTCAGACTGTAAAAGTAATACATGTCCATTATAAGAAAAAAAAACTTTGGAAAAATATTTAAGAGGATAAAAAAAATAACAATCACTTATGGCTCCATCTCCTAGGTATAGCCACTGTTAAGATTATAGCAAATTTCCTCGGGCCCTTTTTTAACGGATTATTTATTTATTTATTGGAGCTCTCCCCCGATGACGTCATGTCTCCCTGCTCAGCCTAGGAAATGGACGCCAAAGCCAGTTGCTGCCGGTGTCAGGAAATGCGTAAGAAAATTATCTCAATCTAGAAAGAAAAGAGGACCTAATGTATTTCAACCTATAACACAATAGTCTCACCCTTGTGGTCCCTGGAAATAACTATGTGGAAGAAAAGGATGCGTTGATTCATTTGCTTTGCTTATTTTAAAAGTAAGTGTTCAGTTTGCATTAAGCTAGAGCCCTGTTCGAATACATTTTATATGTTGCTGAAGGACATGACCCTAGTTCAGGGCATTTGAGCTAAGAGTAATCTTTATGCATAATTATGATCTTCATTATGTCATTGTTACTATTATAAAATATTTATAGAGGATCCGAAAGCTATAGGGCATTCTTCTAGGAAGCTAAGCGGAGGGATTAGGTGTACAAGCCTGCCCCTGCAGAACCACTATATTTAGAACATTTACTTATTTAACAAATACTTATTGAGGGCCTAGTGTGCCCAAAACACTGGGTTCAGCTTTATAAAGGACACGAAGAATCCCAAGAAACTGCCTGTCTTTTAGGGGAGTTAGTACACGTACAAAATTAACTTTGGCTTAAGGAAGATATAAGGTATTATTATAGTTTAAACAATATAATTTTAATAATTGAAAACACTTATTGAGCTCTTACTTCTCCTGTAAGGTAGGCATGACTATTATCTACAATTTGTAAAAATAGAGGTGGAGGTTTAGGAAGGTTGAAATACCTGCAGGAAGACACTGTGGGAGGTGGTGGAGGCAGGACTCAAACGCAGGTGCACTAATCACCTCCAGGTAGGATAGCATTTGCATAACATTTTTAAAAAAATTTTTGGTGATAAGTTTGCACTGAGGCATTGTCACCGAAGCTTTTTTCTTCCTTAGCAAGGAAATCTTGATCTGGTGACCTTTTAACTTTGACCTCGTATGACCATTCTCCAACCCAGTAATTTTCATATAACTGAGCTGCCTTTGAGCCTCAGAGTCTTTTAATCAAAGAAACATTTAATGGAAGATAAAAATGAAGGCTCTCTGAGTGAAGCTAAAGGGTAGGGGAGGCTTCCAGGGTGGTGGGGCCCTGAGGCTGCCCCTCGTTCAATGACAATTGGATTATCACACCTGAAACCTAGTAGGAGCATTGACGTCAGTACAACCTCGTCTTGTCACTAAAGAAGTGTTGACATTTCTGTGCATCGGCAGGGCTTTGTCTAGTTCAGTAGATCCGTGGGCTTGAGCCTGATGTGGTTTTAGAATTACTCGTGTTTAATGTTCCTTGATACATTTAAGTGTAGCTCCCTTTCATCATTAGTTATTTTTTAAATGTTAAAGATAGCTTGCTTATCTAGCGGTCCTCAAAACTTGTCAGGATGGCAGGTGGGAAAAGTCCCAGGCTGAGCACCAGGACCAACCAAGGTGGAGAAGCGAGGGTTCCCTGCTCTGGTTACGTCAGAGCCTTTTACTGAACGCTCTATTCAAAGAAGACCTGGTGTGTACAACACGGTGTTGAATTCCCACGAGGAAGGGCTTAGTCAACTTTTCTCTTGCAGGCACAGTTGCACAGCCTGACAAAGCACAGCCGAGCGGAGAGGAGACTGGGGAAAGGGGAGGGGGGAAAGGGGAGGAGGCAGGCTCCGGGTCTGGGGCCAACAGCTTTAGCTCAGGGGCAGTGCCCTCTCTGAAACTCGGCTTTGAGACTTGGAGCCAAGGCAGTTACTTACAGGATTTTATTGTCTACCGTCATTCCTAGGAATGACAGGAAACACACAGAATTCTAGAAAGCTGTTATTATTATGATCTTAACCAATAAGTTCACCCAGCTCCTTTGCATTCAGCATCTCAGGCTGGCTCAAGGGCAGTTTGCTTATCTAACCAACGCACGTGTTTGCCGAGTGTTCTACTCTGTGTACCTTAGGAGGGCTCCCCACTCTGTGTTGCCCGTCTTTCATCTGTCCAACAGGGTGTCACATGAAGTTGCAGTCACAATGTCAATGAGGGCTACTGTCACTGAAGCCTTGTCCACGGCTGTGGGTCCACTTCCGAGAAGGCTGTGACTCACATGGTTATGGGCAGAGGCCTTCGTTCACACGCTCTCCACGGAGGGCCTCTCCCCAGGGCTGCTCTTGGCCAGGCTGCTGGCTTCCCACAAAGCAAGTAATGAGATGGGGAGAACAGCCAAAATGATAGCTACAATGTCTTTTATTTATTTTTTAAAGATTTTATTTATTTATTTATAGAGAGAGGGGAAAGGAGAGAGAAAGAAAGGGAGAGAAACATCAATGTGTGGTTGCCTCTTGCGTGCCCCCTACTGGGGACCTGACCCACAACCCAGGCATGTGCCCTGACTGGGAAGCAAACCGGCCACCCTTTGGTTCGCAGGCCAGCATTCAATCCACTGAGCCACACCAGCCAGGGCTTTTATAACCTAATCTCAGAAGTGACCTACCATTACTTCTGCCATTTTGTATGGTCTCATAGACCCTGGGACAATGTGGGAGACTAAAGAAGGGACAGGAGTGGACACTCAGAGACAGGGATCACTGGGGAATCATCTCAGAGGCTGGCTACCACAGTTATTAATAACAATAATAGGACATTTTTTGCTCAAAAGCATGTTTTGATTATTAAATATACATTCCAGATATATACTGAAATAGATATTTCAAAAACACTTAATCCTCCTAATTATGCTTTGTAAAAATAATCATATTTACTTAGCACTTTCTATGTGCCGAGCACTATGCTAAACAATTTCCACGGACCCTCTCCTACAACTCACAACTCCAAAGGAGACACTGTGATCTGCCTCATATCACAGAGACAGAACTCGAAGCACAGGGAGGTTAAGTCACTTGCTCAAGGGCACAGTAAGTCAGACTACGGACTCAGATCATTTAAAGCACGTATATCATCACTAAGCTATACTGATTTCCTCTAGTCGTAGTTTCATGAGACATCTCTAACCTACCCATGGTTTACAAGTAAAGGATCATCATTCCAAGGAAGAAATTCAGAATTTCTTAGCAGTCACAGAGTAAATAAATAAAGACTAAAAATTGGAGGTTAAATTCCTGAGGTCTTTATCATGATTAAGACTGTACTGGTTCCCCTCTTCCCTCTCTCCACCCCAGCCACACTGCCTTCCACATGCCAGATGCGCTCCTGCCTTAGGTCATGTGTGCTTAACATCGCTCTTCAGCATCGGTATGGCTCCTTCCATCGCCTCCTTTCCTCAGCGGTCACCCTCCCAGAGAGGCCCACTGTTTACTGTGATGACACTCCACCGCCGTCACTCACTCCCACGCTCCATCCCCTGTTCTCCCTTCCCGTAGCACTTACCGCCCATTTGCTACAGAGTGCGCTTCCTTAGTATGCTTTCATTGTCTCTGCCTGCCCTGGAACACAAGCTCTGCAAAGACAAGGCTTCCGGTCTGTTCTGTTCACTGGGGATCCCTAGCACTTACAACAGCCTCTGCTATTACGTCATACAGGCTCAACAATAAACATGATATGTTGGATAAACAATGAAATCGCGGGACGGAGCTTAAGGCATGTAGCTAACAATCAGATTAGCTCAGCTAAAAATTTGATGGTCAATTTCTTTTACAGCCATGTCTCTTTAAATTTGATAATGAAATTATCTTGGGATTTTTGTCCAAATACATGTTTCTAGAGAGAATTGTTTCCTTTTAATGAGCATTCCACATTTGAGCCATATGTATTTATTTTTTAAGCAGAGAAGATGTATTAGAAATTTCTAGAAACAATAAAAACTCTAGAAACAAAAGATGCTTTTAACTTAAAAGAGAAATAAGCTAGGTCAAGATTGAAGTATTTCCATTGCCCAAGGAATGGCCTATCCCTCTGTAGAGTGACCCTATAAAACCTGAACAAATATTTACCTTTGACATTACAAAAAGGAAGTTCAGCAAATGACATTTCATAAGGAATGAAATGAAAGAACTTCCTTTCTTTATTTATTCTGTATAATCCATTACTGTTCAGTGTGCTTTGTTCCCCTGGACATAGAGGTATTGTCTGACAGAAGGGCGGCAATCAGTCTGACTTTCCAGGTCTATCTAGAATATTAACCGTAAGCTTGGTCATTTCAGAAGGCCAATTTACTAGTTGACAGTCCATTCAATAAAGGTCTCATAAATATTGAGGTTTTTTTCTTAAAACCAACTAAATATATCAACTGCAATAACAACATCTAAACTTCATTAGATAAATGCTAGCCATCATACCTATGTATAGCCAACACTTCTAGCAATTGTACTGGATAGACACTGAAGTTAGGAAGCCAGGGAAGCTAAGCCATTTGTCAAGAACACGCAATCAGGGCAGACACTCAAACCAAGACTGTCTGTCTGATTCCCAAATCTGGGCCAGTGTCACGGAGCCGCTCTTTGGCCCTGACCCTCAGCCTAAGCAGTAGCCTTACCTAATTATGTAAGTTGCAACAACCAAACATTGCATGGTACGTATTTACACTACAAGTTTGCATTGTTTATCTGAAATTCAGATGTCTTGTATTTTTATTTGCTAAATCTGGCCACTTCACGTGTAAGGAACCTTGGGGCTTCTTGAGTGTAGTGGTTCTTAGCCAGGGGTGCTTGGCAAAATGACCCAGAGGGCTTCTTCAAAACATGCACAACTTCTACCCCCGTACTGCACGAGGATTCGGGGATGGAGCCAGGCCTATGAATTTTCAAAATGTTTTATTCATTCATTAAAAATATAAATTTACTGAGTACCTACCGTGTGTCAAGTGCTTTCATATGCTTTGGAAACACAGCAAGAAAAACAAAAGTTCTGCCTTTGGATATCTTCCCCAGTGACTCCCCAATTCATCCCTGTTAAGAAACAATGGGTCAAGCACCCTTATTTTATAGTTTGGGGGAAAAGAGGCCCAGACAGTGCCATGCTAGCTCAAGGCCACTGTCAAAGGAGGGACTAGAGATCAAGTCTCCTAGCTCCTAGCTCAGTACTTTTTAAAGAAAATACCTCTTTGCCAACCATAGGTCCTCAATTTTCCAGAACACTTCCCTTTTAGCATTCTATTATCTTTTTTTTAAGTATTTATTTACATTTAGAGAGAGGGGAAAGGAAGGAGAGAAACATCAACGTGCAAGAGATACATCAATCAGTTGCCTCTCGCATGCCCCCAACCAGGGACCTGGCTGGCATCCCCGGCATGTGCCCTGATCAGGAATCGAACCAGCAGCCTTTCAGTTCTCAGGCCTGTGCTCAGTCCACTGAGCCACGCCAGCCAGTGCAGCATTCCATTATCTTTAAACTTACAGTCTTTGGTTAGCAAAATACAGTGACAGAAGCCAAGTCATTCTTAGAATAATACAGTTAATACTGCTGGAGGCTCTCTCATGTACCCATAACACCAAGGCTATAGCTGTCCACAGAGAGCAGTAATAGAATCCTGCCCCCGAATGAGAGTGGTTGCCACTATTGGCGTTCCATTCTTTACACAGCAAATGAGCAGCATTTTCCATGTACACTGACTTCTGTGTTCTCCCAATAACCCTCACTCCTGTAAAGGAGACAGAGAAAGTGTTATTATAACTGCCCTTTACAGTTGGGGTAACTGAGATCAGCTCACACAGCCAAGCTCAAACAACTCGTAAGTGGCAAAAACAGGCTCAAGTCCAGGATTTCTCTCTCCAAGGTGGAATAAACTAATGTGAGAACGAATGAAAATTTTAGCTTGTTTCTTCTCTTCCTCCCCCTGCAGGAAAGGGCAGTGAAGGTGGAAGAAGCCTGCTGTCACCAGCGCGGCACTAAGGCACCAGCGGGCCTACTGCAAAGGCTCCCTCCCCGGCAGCTCTGCCCTCTCCTCTCAGGTTTCACATTCCTGCCACAGGGGACCCTGTGAGGGCATTCCACTGAAGGCAGAAAACACCTCAATCAAAATGCACACAAGTCACCCACAAACCATGCCCCAGGGTGCCCCCATATTTGTAGGGATTCACAGAGCAGATTAACTAGCTAGTACGGCATTCCTAGGAAGTTGGTGGGCACGCTGGACAGTTTTGTTTACAAGATGAATATGAAATAATTTTGCGAGGCCTCGGAAGGAACTTGGAAATGAGAGCTTGGGAAAATGGGGCTTGAGATCTGAAGGAGAAAATGCTGACTTCTCATCAAATTTTCGTGCGTCCCCAAGGCAGGCACTCCCTTTATCAGGAAGGGAACAGCAAGCTCCATACACATTGAGATGCGAATTCCACATGAATTTAAAAAATCAAACTGCTACAACACACACACACAAAAACAACAAAGAAAGGAAGAATAAAAAATGAAGTTGCTGAAGTCTGCACCCCAGCCCCTTGTGGGTGCCAGGCTGCCTTCAGCAGTGAGGGTCGCTGGGGAGGGTCTGGGAGCCAGACTCTAGCCCGCCTCCATCACTGGAAGCCTGAGCAGACTCACCCAGGAAATCTGCCCAGGTTCCGCCTCAGTTCCTCCAATCCACACTCCCACCCTCTAGCACATGCATCCCACGGTTTCCAATCATCTACCACTCCCTTTGGCTTAAGGCTCTCAAGTGTCCTGTTGATGACCTATTCATTCTGACAGGGGCTTAGAACTCGGGACAAAGTTCTATTGCCCCCCAGGATCCAAGTCAGTCTCAAGGACTGGGGCAGAACTCCATACACAGGGTCTAGTGCAAATGACGCCCTTTTTTTGTTGCAAAGTCTTTCATTTAAAAACCATAAGCATGTAATTCTGTAACATAACAATATCACACTCAAGCACACCATATGACATTTTAGGTGAAATGTTCAAATGAAAACTATACATTATTACACCCGCATTATTACTCTACCAACCACCCTCAAGCAGGTGTTACTTCTGCTGGACCCTGTATTTATAAAACACATATATTTGAGGTACATGTGAGAGCAGCCTTCTATATAACTCTTCTTTCCTACAACCCTCTGCCCCCAATCATCCTATCTACATCCACCAGCTGAATTTTTTTTGAAGATTTTATTTCTTTATTTCTAGAGAGATAGGAAGGGAGGGAGAAAGAGAGGGAGAGAAACACCAGTGTGTGAGAGATGCAGTGATTTGTTACCTCTCGCAGACCCCCAACTAGGGGCCTGGCCAGGAAACCCAGGCATGTGCCCCGAGGGCACTCAAACCAGTGACTACTGAGACACGCCAGCCAGCGCCTACCCGCTGAATTTTCTAAAGGACCAAGACACTCCTACATAAAAATAAATTTACTCCCCTACATAAGAATAAAAGCCTTCCACAGTACTGCTGTTAAAAATACCAATGTTTATTCACCAGATAATCCCTGTCCAACCACACAGTTTAGGTAAGGATCAACTGAGACAATGCGTGTGAAAACGTTGAAGAGTTCAGTGTGTTACATTCATACAGCATTTCAGAGCTTCCGAAGCATCGTTCATGTCTCCTGTGATTTCAAGATATCAGAGAAAGCATTTATGCTACTTTTATTATGTGTATATTTTGTTTCTATAAGTGGGTTGTTAAATTCCAGGTCTTTAACTTTTTTGTCAGTTGACTGATATGAAGCGTAAAATTTCATATAAAATTATAATATTCAATATCGAGTACTATGTCATTAAATAGTAATTAAAATTAAAAAGGCAGAGCACTCACCTAGTGTTTCATCACAAGAAGGCATAAAATAAGGCTTTTGCCGTGATCAGTCCTTATTCGCACTATGTATTGAGAAGGGCAGGACAAAGCTGTAAAAAGCACAAGAGTTGATGACTCCTGGAAATTAGCTAGATTAAACATTGTTTTACATAATTGAAGAGCCTAGAGAACATGGAAAATGTTTGGGGATTTTGCTTGCTTTCTATTTTTATAATGAACTGAAAGTTCAAAAGAAGGCAGTGCCTCTGAGTGAAAGACCAGCGGACCTGGGATTAAAAGCCGCTGTCAGGTTGGTGAGAATTCAGGAGAGACTGCACGAGCTCAGCCCCTGCAGCCGGTGCACCTGCGTCCAAGTCCTGCCCTGCTGCAGTAGGCCGTATGGCCTTGGACAAGTTCCTTAATCTCAGTTTCCTCATCTGTAAAGTGGGAATGAATAGCAGAAGTTACCTGTAGAGTGGTTGTAAAGATTAAGTGACTTAATGTTTGCAAAATACTTAGAATAAGGTCCGCCTACATCTTACCAGAGAAAATTGGCAATGATGATGATGATAACTTGAGGAAGAAACCAGGATCAAATTCAGCGTCACACAGAGCAGAGGATTTGTTCAGATGGCACTTTGTGTCCCGGTAAAGCAATTTACCTAGCAGGGCTGAATGCTCATTTGTGAAACGGCTCTATGGCCATGTGTAAAACAATTCTGTAATTACAACAGACCTGAAGATGGTCCTTCCTATCTGAATATTCAGTTGACAGAGGTTTCAGCTAGTCATCAGACTCATTAGAGCCTGAAATTGTTCCTATAGCAGGAGATCGAAAACCCCATGTCAAACTGGCTTTAAGACAAAAGGGAACTTCATAGCTCATGTAACTGAAAAGTCCAAGGGAAGCAGAGGCTTCGGGTTTGGTTTGATCAGTTTCAACTCTTGACTTCAGGACTCGGTTTTTCTCCATCTCTTAGATCCTCCTTCCGCAGTTACTGCTTCAGTCTCAGGTTCTACAAGTGGCCCCTTGTGGCTCCAGGCTCTATCATCATCACTGCAAACAGACCCAGCCAAAAGGAATGTGGGAATCTCCCAACTCCTCAGCTAAAGTCTCATTGTTACCACAAATGGGTGTGAGACATCTTCTGGGGGTTGTGGAAATCTTCTAAAACCAGACTGTTGTGGGAACTGCTCTGTAAATACACTAAAAAAATCATTGAATTGTATACTTCAAAAGGATAATTTTATAGAGTATATTATACCTCAAAAAAGCCATTTAAAAACAGATTTTCCTTGTATCTCTTACAAGGGTCACGTGCCCATTTCTGAACCTATTGCCCAGGTTGGCCTGGCCTGAGTAGGGTCACGTGCCCATTTCTGAACCTATTGCTCAGGTTGGCCAGGCCTGAGTACCACATGCACACCCTGCAGACTTGGACAAAGTCAATTTCGTCCAAAGCACAGGCACTGAGGGTGGGGCCTGTGGCAGGCTGGAGATGTGGCAGGAGTCCTGTGTCACCTCTCCGTGCCCCACTCAGCAAGCCATCGGCCCCACACTCCCTGAGAACGAATCAGAAACAAATCCTCCACCTTTATTTTTTGTCACTGTACACCCTTTATCTCACCTCTCACTATCTCTTTCAAACTTGATTCTCAATGCTCGTGACTGTGGGTCCAAAGGAGCGATGAGGTAATGCACTAGAGTGAGCTGTATAGTTCTAGTTTAACTGATTTTCCAGGGCACAGCAAGAGACAGTGCTTTAGGCTCTTCTTACTTTACTGAAGAATGGCGACATCAGACAAAAGCGGACGTATCCGGAGTGCTGAGAGTGGAGGCCCAGTGCTGAGCTCTCTGTGTCTGTTGTTCTTTTAATCTTTACAACAACCTCAAAAGGAGGATAATCTTATCCACATTTCATATGTGAGCACCCTGCCTCCGAGATATAAATTAAGGCAGTACCGCTCATCTGAGGCAGAGCTGGGTTTGCAGGGGCTTCTGCCTCATCTGTCTGGAAGGCGGGACTTCCAACCACTAGTTGGCTGTCAGCTTCTAACAAATCCCAATGTGGCTGGCAGGCCCCATTCAAGTCAAGGCCAGTGTCCTTGAAACCCTTGGCTTCCAAGGGGAGGGAAGTGGCTTCTCTCAGCTCACTGGTGGCAGAAGCAGTGAGCAGCCACTGACCTGGTTCTGCAAAACTGAAGGTGCAGCTCCCGGGGGTGCAAACTGACACCCTACCTGCTCTAGATGGGCATAGATGGATCTGTTGGGCCAGCACCATATATTGTTAGGAATAGCTGTTGTTGTTTTTAATAAACTTGAGAGAACTTTATCTGGCATCACACCCGATTTTAGCACTCTTCAGCGCATTTACCCAGTTACTTCACGCCTGTATGTTAGCTGTCTGACACTCAAAAGCATTTGCCTTTACATCTCCCAAAGAGCTAACAGGTTCGAAGGAGAGCCTGCCAGCCCCTTTCTCTGCGCTGTGGTGTCAGAAGACCTGAGTGGAAAATAGGAAAAATGCATTTTATTATGCAGCCAGTGGTGCATGTGCATGAGTAACTATAAACTTCAGTCTCATTATGGATCAATGAAGCTTTTAGGAGCAGGCCCAGGGACCTCACAGTATTGTATACTATTTTTTCCCCCATCTCATATCAGCCCTGTAAATCGCACACTTCTGCCCTGGCCGGTGTGGCTCCATTGGAGCGTCGTCCCATAAACTGAAAGATCGTGAGTTCGATTCCTGGTCAGGGCACATGCCTAGGTTGTGGGTTTGGTCCCAGGTCAGGTCCCAGGTCAGGGTGCTTAGGAGAGGCAACCAATAGATGTTTCTCTCACACATCAATGCATTCTCTCCCTCTTTCTCTCCCTCCCTCTCTCCCTCCCTTCCCTGCCTCTAAAATTGATAGGCATGTTCTCAGGTGAGGATAAATACAATAAAATAAAGCATATGCTTCCATGATTCCTATTTGACAGGGGAGAAAACTGAAACTCCCCCAGGTACCATAACTGGCCCATGGTTACAGAAATCGGATCCCAAGCCCTGGCTCTCACCCACTATTCACCGCCTGTGTTCTCAACCCTGTCCTGCACAACATGGTCACCTGGGGAGAACTTCGGGGACACCAGTGTCTGATTCAAACCCAAGTCCAGCAGAGTCTCTAGGGGCTGGAGGTGAGGCATCGTGGCAGTTGAATATTTTTTAAATGCTACAGGTGACTCTAATGTAGTCAGAATGTGAAACTACTTGAAGAGCAAGTGATACAAATGTACATGTCAAATGGGTGCTTTTGGGGGGACCCGAAGCTTACGTCAGTGACGGCCTGTAGAGGCCCTGAGCGGTGGAGCGTGTGTTGGCACACTCGCAGCGGCGGTGCAGCGACGGGAGATGGCATTGTGCAACAGTTGGTGGTAGACGGGAGACGGGTTTGAATCTGTGCCTCTCATTCATTGTATGACTTGGGGCACCTTATTTTACCCTCTGAACCTCTGTTTACTCACCACTAAAGAGGGAATAATAAAGGGCCCCACCTTGGAGGTTGTTATGAGGAGGCAAGTGAGGGCGTGTGTGCCCTGAGCTCAGCACAGACTTTGGCACCTTGTGAGCAGTGAGTCACTGTCAGCTACGGATGACAGTTACTGCACCACTAAGTGCATGCTACAAACAAGCAGTTTCAACAACAAATTCAAATTCTGGATATGGGTTCGGCTTCCTCACTTGTGCTCGTTGGGTTTTTAGAATGACCCTACTCACTTGAAAACGAATTAATTTGCTGTGGTGGGGTAAGTGTCCTAGAGGTGGCCAACTCGCAGCCTGTCGATAAGCCTGCAAACAGGGTTGGGGGCGGGGCAGGCAATAGAAAGGGAGCTCTGAGGGCTCTGCTTGCAGGTGGCAGGCCCAGCGAGAGGAACTGGGGTCCCAGGGAAAGCCTTCAGTTCCGGGTAAGAGGGAGGCCGCAGGCTGAGGAGGAGCAGGACCCAGGCCCAGAACAGAGTGGGTATTGGGAAGCCAATTCCAGAGTCTGGGGACAAAGTCATGAGGGCTTTTACAAGGACCCAAGGACCTTTCTTCTCACCTTACCTTTTGGCTTTCTTCTTCTTCTTCTTCTTTTTTTTTTTTTTTTTTGCCATTCTCATCACCTGACAAGACTACTATCCATTTATCTCAATGTTGCTAATTCTTTTAAGCCCAAATCAAGCCTTGACTATTCTGCGGCTCTCTGTGGACTAATCTAGATGTAAGCTAGCAGAGTTTCCTCTGCATGACTACAGGCCTTGATATGACTTTTGCCTAGCGTTGTTAGTAGACTTTGTATGAGCATATCTCGTTTAAAGATATTTTTTAGTTCCTAGAGGAAGGAGATCACATTTTATACTTTATACCCTGCCTCCTCCTACCACAAAGGTTAACACAAGTGTTTGGCTCTTAGTAGATACAAGTACCTGATTTCCAGACATCACAGAACCCAAAGTCGAGGGAGGTTTAAGGTTCTTTTAGTCCGGAAGTGGCAAACGGTTCTCTTGGTCCACAGGCCAAATCCTGCAGAGACGTTTTACTGGCCAGGCCAGTCCTTTATTTTTTTAAATATTAAGTCTGGATGCCTTTAGGTGGGGATGTGCCCGTTCAGTCCTTTGCTGTTCAGTCTGCCCCCTAATGCCCTCACACTCCCCACAGTTTATCTGCCCGTGCCCTGCAGGCACCGGAGCCGGCGAGCCCAGACTTAAGTCCTGCCCCCACGCTCTGGGCTCCCCCCCACAGCTTCTCTAATGCACGGCTCTCTTGCCTACTCTGCTTCCAGAGGCGGCTTATGAAGAATGGAGGGTGAGTGAAAAAATAAAATGGAATCACTATAGTCAAGCTGCTAAATTACTAAACTTGAGTTGCTGAGGCATGAAGAAATAATTCTATTCTTTCTTGAACAATAGCTTGGGAACTTAAACTTTTTAACTCTCCAGTTATGCCCATTAGCTCTCCAGTTATACATTCTACAGAGAACCAGCTGATCATGCCCTGAAGGAGACTTAGGAGAGAATGGTCCCGTGTCCAGGTCACCTGACATCCATCATCCAAGGCCCTGCACACCCGGAAGACTATCAATTATCTCAGACCAATCCAGAGGTGAAGGATGCTTCATCTCAAGAATGTACTTCATAGCATAAGAACGCTTCGCTTTTCTTTCTGCTTTGGAACACTCTGGGTACAGCGCTCGGCTGTGTTGGTGGTTTGCAGACTCCAAGACCCCTTCATAAATCTCTGCTCTTTATTTCTAGCCGGAGCCTCCTGCCCTGTTGTGTACGTCGCTGGGAAGCTGGTTCCCTCGGTGGAAAGCTTTGACAAATGGAGTTCTTCCTGAATGAAAACCGTAACTTAGAGCCACCAGCTGAAATTAACCTAACACAGGTTACCGTATTTTTCGGACCACAAGACACACCTAGGTTTTAGAGGAGGAAAATAGGAAAAAAAATTTTTTGAAGCAAAAAGTTTTGATTGACATAGGCTTTTAGGTACATTTTCCAACCTGTTCTTTAGGAAGAAGACAGGGAACTGAGAACCACATTTGACTTTGCTCTGCAACTGTGATCATCTGAAAATGACGTTGGCAAATACTCCTCTTAACTCTTGTGGAATTGTCCAACCTTTTGTACTTAAGACTGAACTTTCTCAGTCATCTTGGAACCATCTGATGTCTGTCTAGCTCATCTGATTCTGGGTGAGTTTAGGGTCCCAGGCTGCACCAGCACCCCAGAAGGATGTGATCTGAGGATAGGATAGATCTAAGTAGATCTTATCTTATAACGCCCCATTAAACCTAGACATTTTCACAGTTTTACGCTGTACAGAAGTCAGCTTGTGCCTGAATGCACAGGAATGCAAGCCCAGCAATTATTTACCAGCTGGAATGTGTTTTTTGTGTTCCTCTCTGTCTTGAGGGAACTCTTTCAAAGCTTTTGGTTCTAGTTTTGATGGAGTGGATTGTAGACCTGTTATAACCTGATGAGAAAAAAGTGCTGTATTTTTCTGTTTTCGGGAAAAATAATCTGTATGTGAAGAGCCATCTGGAGAACTGGGTACATCATAAATCACTGTTAACACCAACCATACTTACTGTGAGCCCAGTTATTTTCTTGCAAGTAGAGACAGGAGGACACAGTATCGGCTTCTGAAAACAATGTTGTCATGAACTTCTTGTGGGAGAGCCAGAGGTCAGCAAGATCCCAGGCTGCTAGTGTGAGAAGAAAACTGCAATAGTGGGGGGAGTGAAAAACTATTGGGAGTTTTCTTTTCTCCTTCATCTGCAGTCCCCCCCAAAATCTAATGTTTTTATCCTATGCAGGTTTACTTATATTCTTTTAGAAGTGTTTGTGGTAACCCATCGATCTTAATTAAGATGCACATTTTCAAGTCACTGTCACTGAACCATCTCAAGTGAGCCGTCTAAGTCCCTTGGCCTCTCCTTACCATGTTGTCATGGTACGCAGAAGTACCTTCTCTCATCAGGAAAAAATCCCAAAGAAGAGGAAGTCTACATGTAAAGAATTGAAACAGCATCATTTCAAACAGCAGAAGAATCAGATACAACCTAAGTATGAGACAATAAGCTATTTAAATCAGCCGTGTGTTGCAGACGTCGCCCCTCGTCTACCAGCAGATGCCGCCCTCCCCCTCCTCCCCATTAAAAAAGAGGAAAATCAACTCAGAAAGAGCCTCTGTATCTCTTCCTTTTCATCACAGTGATTGGTCCAGGATGGGCACATGATCCAATCCAGGTCAAAGGCCTTCCCTAACATTTTTCTGTTAGAAAGACTTTGCCTTCCCTTTTTGGTGGAGGGTTGTACAATTGACCCCACGTTTGCAGGTGGCACAGCCCCCATCGTGTGGAGAAGTCTAGAAGGAGAATGAGCAATAAGAACTCTGGGGACATCAAGCCTCTGGCTCCCAACACTTAGGACCCAGGGCTGCCTGACCTTTGCAGTTCAGTCAGCAATCCCAGTGTTTCCCGTTAAATGTCTCTTGTCCTAAGTAGTTGGAGTTGGCTTTATGCTACTTACAACTGCAGGAGTTTAAACTAACAGCTTATGCCGCCATTAACATTGATAATTAGAAGCATGAAAAAAGTGATTGTGATGAATTTTACGAATAGCACCATATAAAATTATGTGAAGGTGTGTTGCAGCTATTTAAAATAATCATGCATATGCAAAACAAGCAGACAGGAAATACCTCACAGATGTAATGGATATTTAGGATAGTCGAGTTACAGGTGATTTTTTCCTCTCATGTAATGGGGTAAAAACATATCCAACTACATGCAGTGTACAAAGTAAATGTGGCTTATTTGTTTTCTGCAAATGGCTCAGTCCTCCTCGGCTTTCACTGCATTGACCAATATTAACTGGATCTTAGTCTCTTTCATTAGAAAAGTTTTGGTTTAAAGAGTTACTTGGTTTCTTGTTTTAAGGTAACTGGCTAATCTTGCATCATTTCCTCCCTTTTTTGTAAGATGATCCCTCGGTGTATTTTGGTGACAGGTGTGCGACCTGGTGGTAACAGGAGAGAGCGAGTTTGGGGGTACACATCTGTGATCAGGATTGGTATCATAGACTGACTGTTTGTGTCCCCATAACTTGTATGTTGAAACCCTAACCCCCAGTGTGATGGCATTTGGAAATGGGGTCTTTGGGAGGCAATTACGGTTAGGTGAGGTCATGAGGCCGAGCTAATCCCACTAATCATGGAAATAATGGCCTTATAAGAGAAGAGATCTTACTCTTTATCTGCATGCACACATTGAGGAAAGGCCATTTGAGCACGTGGCAAGAAGTTGGCCATCTACAAGCCAGAAAGAGACATCTCACTAGGAACTGAGTCATCTGGTACCTGGATCCTAGACTCACCAGGCTCCAGAGCGGTCACACAATAAGCCTATGTATTTTGCTATGGTAGCTCCACCTGACTAAGGCAGCGCTGATGTTTTTAGCAAGTTCTCTGGGTACCTGGCTGACGACTTGTTGATGTCTGTGCTTGGGAAAACTGGCTTTTTCTGGTTCAGTCAGGGCTTCAGGGTCTTTCCTTGTGACTTGCTCCCTGCTGCCACCTTGGTGGCCCTGAAGACCTGTCTGAGTCCGAGCCATATCCCTCATTTGGTAAGGGGCATAGGTTGGCCAGCCCATCCTTTGCCACGGCAAAGCTAATTTTTGCCACATAACAAAACTAAGTTGGGGACAATAAAACTTTAGAAAACAGATTTGTATCTTTTTTGCTTTTGCTCAATTTGGCTTAGAAGTCAGACATTGATTCCAATACTGCAAGTTGAAAACTTTAACACAAAAAGAAAAACACCCCGTTAAAAAAGTTGTTGCTTAAGGCACTCCTTAGAAAATAGTAAGCTCGCGGGGGAAAAAAGGTAACAGTTATTGTTTATATTTCTATTCATCCAGGAAGATGAGCATCTAAGTATGCACAGGTGGTACATCTGGTATTTCCACAGTTGAACAAGAAAGTAGGTGCTCTGGGGAGGCAGGGGACACTGGGTAAGCTGGAAACATGGGGTTGGCCCTCTTTTCTATTGGCTGGGAATTGGAGAGACCCGGATTGTTGCCCAGGCTTGGCCGATTCTGTGGGGAGGCCGTGCAAGTGCCTCTCCATGGATTAGTTTCCTTACCCATGAAACGAGGGGTTTGGACATCATCAGATGATTGCTGAGGTCTCTCCTCCTGTTTGGAGTCCCAGGGAAATGGTGCCCTCAGAGACGGGCAAGGCTTGACAGCTCTGGAGAGCTGCACTGTCACCCTGACACTAGTGTCTCTCTGCCTTTTGTCTTTCTGATCTCTCCCATGTCAACCCCAATTCAGAGCAAGAAGAAGAAACTCGGGGATAGAGAGAGAACAGGGGAAATGGGTAGCAAGAGGGAGCAACAAAACGGCAGATGACGAAGAGTGGAGGGAAGGCAGAAATTACACACACACACACACTTTTAGAGAAAGGACACAGTGAAAAAGTAGGGGGCAGTCAAAGAATGATTGTGTGTGTTCTTTTGTTCATCAAATAAAACAATAGCGGACATTTCTTAAGCCTCTGTCCTCGGCCTGGTACCTTGCTGAACATGTCACGTGTTATCTCACCCTCACGCATCCCGTCTAAGTGGGAGGCGGAGGCTTACAAAACTCACCAGTTCACCCAACATCACTGTCTCAGTCTGTCTGGGATGCTGGGAAAAAGTACCGTAGACTGAGTGGCTTACAAACGACAGAAGTTTATTTCTCACGGTTGGAGGCTGGAAGTCTGAGACCAAGGCACCGGCAGAGAACCCTTGTCCAGACTGCAGATGGCTGGCCTCCTTCTCGCTATGTCTTCACATGATGCAAAGAGAGTGAGAGAGCTCTCTGGGGTCCTTTTCACAAGGACACTAATCCCATTCAGGAGGTCTCCACACTCCTGTACTGATGAACTTCCAAAGGCCCCACTTCCTAGTATCATCCCATCGGGGGTTAGGGTTCCAACCTAAGAGTTTGGGGGGTGGGACACAAACATTCAGTTCACTGCAGTCACTAATGAGTAAGAGGCAGGCCTGAGAATGGAACCACACACAGTATGCCTTGGATTCTGGAGCTGTGCTCACTGACACTAGTCCACACTGCTTTCTTGCCCAGCATCTCCTCTGTGTTATGGAATGTCACTATTTTGTTTGAGGCTGACTTAGCACTTAACCTTGAGCTCATGGCTGACCTAACATGATGAATTCATGACCC